>JAVQJF010125738.1:0-15990 GCA_036023855.1 Gadopsis marmoratus | reverse complement strand
TTCATACCATATTTTTCATCTGTGGTAATCTTCATCTTTTTTATCCTCGCCATGTGCTCTAGTTGCATCAACAACAACAACACGCCGTCTCAAATGAAAACACAATTTGCCTTGCACTGTTGATTTTAGAGTATGAATATGGAAAACATACGGCGCCGTTGAAAGCCACCGTGCTGCTGCTCTTGTGTGTTTGGTCACATCCTCAGCGAGGGACGCACAGATGGGTCTTGTCGTTGGGAGAGACTGGCTTCTGCAGCTGCCGGCGGAGGGGATTTACATGCAGGAGAGCAGAATGTAGAGAGGGGCATCGTTAGAAGTGGGCCTCAGCTGAGGAGCTGGTAGAGACGAACGCCACCGTCAAGCTGTCTGCTAACAAGGCACAGAAATTGACATCTGAGGCGTTTAGCTGTCAGTCCTATCTGGAGAGACTTGCAGGGAGGATAGAGTCTCGCTTAAAGACACTTTGTGGCTGTGAATGGACAGATTGGCTGTTTCGAACTTAACCTCTTAACCTCAAAATCTTCCTGCATTCTTAGTTTATAGGCTTCCACAGGCCTAGAAAGGTTTTGATCATTTGTCCGGTTGGGAGAAGTAAAACAAGGTCTTGAATGGTTCTGAAGTAGAGCAATTCGGCCTGGGTACTGAAGCCCATTACCTTCCTGGAGTGAAATCCAAGAAGTCCATGACATTTGTCCATGACACCTAGTATTTAAAACTTGGTTGATTACCAAGAACTGGCATCAAATGTCCTGTCAGATTTTAATCTTGTTTGCTTATTCTTGTTGTGTGTTGTATGGAAGGTGGACCCAGGAGCAGACACGGGGCGATAGCGAGGGTATGAACAAAGTCTTTATTGCGAGAGTGTTCTTTGGGCTGGACTGGCAGAGAGGAGGTGAAGAGGCCGGCTGTGTTCCGGAACCGGGGAAGGTGAAACACCAAGAGGAGAGGCTGGGAAAAACACGCCACTAGGAGGAGGAGAAAAGCAGAGTCTTAGTCAGTCAGGAAACCGAAAATAGGTTTGCTGCGAACGGCGCTGCACGCAGTACTACCGCATCCTGCACAATAACGATTTGGTGCCGATCCTCTGGATGGTCCGTGTAGCTCTGCTGTGGCTTGATGAGACGACATGAGTGGCAGGTGTGTGATGAGGAGATGACGGCCAGGTGTGTATGATGAGACAGCCAGCCTCACCCCCTAGAAAACACCGGGGAAGCACACCAGCCCGGATCATGACAATTCTTTGATCAGACAGGATCTGGTTTACATATACATTTTTACAGTCTATTCCATGGAAGAGAAGTTACTTTATCAAATTGCTGTGTTGACAACATTTAACATTTGGGAACTTTTGGATTTTGTTTCTACATTTCAAGACCAGATGTAACACAAAATGCCCTTTCAACGGTCTTTCCCACTGTGCATTACAACTCATAATATCGGAGCGATTTCTGATCGTCCCGACCTGCTGACCCTCGGATCAGGCAAACAGCTTTGAAATGCCAGCTTCAAAGCTGATCCCCGTCTGTTGAGGTGTGAATTATGTGGAACAACACCACCCGCTAGACTCCTCCCCCCCTTCTCCACAGCAGCGGCGACGCCGGGGTGCCTCCGGCCAGATGTGGGCCAGCCCTAACACTGGAGGTCAAAGGTCACGGGTTGATAGTGGGGGTCGGGGAGGTATGTTTTGGGGAGGAACGTGATGAGCATTGAACCACACCATGTAGCACTTCATTAGCTGGAGATAAACACACCGCGCCCTCCTCGGACCTCGTGTGGTTTGAATTAGGGCTGCCATGATGGAGGTCGGCTAATTGAATTCTGTCAACACTAATAAGTAACAGGTGATCGATATTTGTGGGGGGTAATTTGTTCACTCGTAACATTTCATTGATCGTGTTTACCTTATCTGGGCCTTATATTTATGGCATTTCAGTTATTAGCTCATAGCCCTGGTTAAGATCATTTTACAACATGTATTATCCCTTATCATGCTTCCATGAGCTAACAGATGTTGAATTGACCGCAGAAATTCATACTGTAAAGAATAAGATCTTTACATTCCTCTGTGTCGAAACTAATTTTAACATATGCATGTTTACATTGTGACATGGGTTGATCCGGACTGAAATGTACATGGTGGAGGATTCAGAACAAGGTCAGAAATGCAAACATTTGTTAAAAATGAGAAGTCTCCAAAAAACTGGGCACTTTAGTGTTTAGCAAACACTAACATTTCTCAAACAGGAGAAAAGCGTACCTATTTTGGGGGGACTATTCTCAGTGGCAGATTAACACAGCAAGCAGGATAGTGTATGTAGGACTCAAAATAAACTACAGTGTGTGTGTGTGTGTGTGTGTGTGTTCATGGTAATGAAGGAACAACAGTGTGCCTCACTGGTGTGTAACATAACAATGGAGCTCTGTGAGAGTTTGGAGCCAAATAAGAATCTGGGTGGTTTTCACTAGCCAGGAAATCTTTTTGATCTGATTTTCTTCTTGTACAACTCTGAAAGCTTTTCTCTGACTCGCTGTCGCTCTGAGCCTGCGGATCTTACTAGATGACGCGTGTGTGTGTGTGTGTGTGTGTGTGTGTGTGCGCATGTATTTGTTCATGCTTTAAAAGTAATGTTGTGTATGTATACAGTATCTATACACTGGAACACTGCATGTGTAGGTGTCTGCGTTTATGTCTTCATGTCTGCATGCGTAGATTGACTGTATGTCTTTGTGTGTATACATACACAGTATAAGCATACAGTATGTATGTATTTATACACGCGTGTGTATGCACATCTGCCTGTGTTTGTGTATGTTTACCTTTGCATGTCAGCCACTGTGTCTGCGCATGTGTTTGTGTGTCTGTGGGCTTTGTTACCGGATGATGCATGTACCGTGTGTTTGTGTGCGGCTACATTTTTCCACATTGTGAGTGACACGTGTAAAATTGGGCGGGTCTGAACTACAGCATGCAGAATTTATTTGCCATTTATTTTGCCGTTTACACCATACAACACCCCATAAGCTCTCATGATCCTTCTGCAGTCATCATAATCAAAAGCCAGCGCTCACTATATCCATCTCAGCACTCCACTGGAGCTAACAACATTACTATTCATCATCAGTATTCGCACCTGTCCAAATCCATAACCTCATTGCCTGGAGGGAGGAAAGAAAGGGAAGAAGAAAAAAAAAAAAAGAAGAAGAAGTCATCGCCATCTCGCAGAGAAGAGAAGAGTCCAATTCCTCTCTGCCTCTGCATTTGTCATACATCAACCAGACAAGTCAACTCCCTACTCTCCTCGCACGCAGCTCCTCTCCGACCCGTCCAGCTTTGTCCTGACTCATAAAGAAAGCTAAATGAAAACCATCCCAACCCCCCGACTCCCCCGTCGTTCTTGTCTCTGCGACCGAAACTCATTTCCTCTGCACAGTGTATCAGTGGGAAAAAATACACCCGATATTGAAGTCCGACTCAGGAAGGCCTGCCCCGCCCCCCCTCCGAGCGGCTCAGACAAATGTGCACGTTTCTCAAGGATTTCCCTGAATGTGGGAGTGGACCTGCAGATGTTGGAGAGCCGTCACCCCTCAAAACCCCCGTCCCACGCCCAAACGCCCCCCTCCAATCTCCACCGGGTTTCGGGTTTCCCATTTGACTTTGTGTTGTGAATGCACAAACAGATGCAGGAAGGCACACATGCACAAAGGCACTCGAACATCCGGGCGTGTACAACAGACACACACAATTACAAACATATTCTCTGGTCGTGGATATATTCTCTCTCTCTCTCTCTGTGTGTGTGTGTGTGTGTGTGTGTGTGTTTGTGTGAGAATCTGACACACATGCAGGTAAACTAATTTCCTCTGTGTGTGTATTGTCACATATACAGAGACACACACACACACACACACACACACACACGCTTACATCACACAAACTCTCTCCACATACACAAACACAGATGCAAACACAAACACACAGAGACCACCAGAGTATGTGCTGACACACAAAAAAACCTCCCTCCCTCCTTGTACTTGATGACACACACACACACACACACACAATACTTGGACATCCCAGGGCCTGGACCCGCTGTTTTTCCATTACGGAGCCTGGCAGCAGAACAGTCCAGCACTACCAGAAACACTGCAGCGATGGGAGACAGAGCTAATGGCCGAGCTCATAAAAACCTGATCGCACACACCAAGATAGTCATGTTTCCACAGGTTCTAAGCAAGTTCTGCAATATAAAATGGAAATCAGAGTGTGTTTCCATCACCTCTTGCAAATATATTATAGAAGACATGTCCAGATTACATTAAAAACAAAACAAAAAAAAAAAAATGTGTCTGTTCTGATCCCTGTGTGCCATGTGGGTCCTTGTTGTTGTTTACATTCCCAGCAACCCTGCTTGTTTTTGTTTTCAATTCTTTAGTCAACCGTAAAGTTTGAATTAGGGTTCATTTTTGACCTTATGACCCTCCACTGACACCAAGTTAAATCTCCCTTGAAAACATCCAAAAAGTTGAATGAAATCAGCAATTTAAAACTCTAAACCTCCTCTGGCTCACAGACACCTGCAAAGTCGTCGCGTGTCTCATAGAAAAGAAACCGATTCCTGATTTCTCAATGTTCCGAATTACTTTAGCCAGTGTGCAGTAAAATGTGGGACTTCAACACTAGCTACATCTACTTAAAAAAAGCATTTTGAGAGAAAACAACAAAACAAAGATAATCTCAGAAGTGAATTTATGTCTCATTACATAACCTGTTCAGACATTTTTGTTGCTTCCCTAAAAGCATGATTTATAGAGGCAGGGCTGGGATCCAGCAGGCCGACTGTCTCTCTAATCCCCGTCCCAGTTTGGTGCTGGACCAGACCAGAAACAATAAGTACCACTGCAGAGAGTAAACCACAGAGCAGCATCAGACTGCATTCATACAGGCAACAAAAGTCAATAAGTCTATTTCTACACACATATTAGACACAGTCATTAGCTGAGATGTGCACTCGGTTACACCAACATGTGAATCATTAAATCAAATTTTTTTTCAAATGTTCTTCCTTATTACATGAAGGAAAAGAGACAGAAAGGAAGAGAGAGAAACACTCATATGGGGTTTGGGCAGTAACCAATTACATGAAATGAGATTCCCAACCTTTGTATCCTATTTTTTTTTCTCTCTCCCATGTTTGATGTCACACCTCAATATATGTATCATTAATCAACATTCAAGCAATATAGAAATGGTTATTGTATTTGTTGCCAGTGGCTTTTCTGCTTGTACCTGGGTCGTTTATAATGTTAGAAATCTGGGGCCGAATTCACGAAGCATACTAGTACAAGGAGTTCCTCCTAGCGACAAAATTCTAAGAAGATTCTTAGGAGTAGGGAGGAGGAATTAGGAGTTTCTTAAGCAGAGGAGAAAAATGGGGAGAAGACAAAGAGGATGGAGAAATGTATGCAAATATAACGCTGAAACACAGTGAGTTAATGGAACGCTACAGATTAGATGGCGCAGGGATAATGTCACGTCTCCGCCCGACACAACGACGCTGTAATGCCAGAAATGAAAGTGATCACAACACTAAGATATCTGGCAACAGGAAAGATGCATCAGTGCAGCAGTGATGACTTATATAGACTGGATAGCACTCACAGAAATTGGTGAAATTGAGCCATCTTTCCCCCGTTAATCTCAAATGTAATAGGTACTAAAATGACGTAAGCAAATAAATGTAACAAGTACCAGCATGTGAACAGGCTACGCCACCAGTAGGCCTGAGTTTAAGCATTTTGTACTCTACTTTTAAAGTATGGCTTACAGTTTATTCAACCCGAGATTTTCATTACATAAAAAAAGTTCTCATAATTACACCATGTCTTAATAGAGACATTCACTGTTCATTCCAGGGCCGTTATCACATTTTTCCTTTTTGATCAGCCAATCAGACCTTTTAAAAGAGTGTGCCGTACCTAGTAGCGATGGGATCAACCACACCTGCTCACTAAGGTAAAGGTTTAATATGAATGCCTTACAAAATGGTGAAACAGACAACTTATCATTTAACACAATAAATAACACATATTGCATGATATATATATATATTTTTATTATTATTAATAATAATGATAATACTATAGGGCTGTGGCTGAGAGGATAGTGCGGTCGTCCAGTAACCCTAGGGTTGGTGGTTTGATCCCAGCTCCTGCTGTTCACATGTTGAAATGTCCCTGGGCAAGACACTGAACCCCAAGTTGCCCCCGGTGGAGGCCAGCACGTGTCCTCATTGCGGTGTGAATGTGCGTCCCCTGTCTGTTTGTCTGCCCTGCGATTGACTGGTTTCCCTGCCTCTTGCCCAATGTTAGCTGGGATTGGCTCCAGCACCCCCCCTGCAGGGAGGACAGCGTATGTATTTTTCTTTAATACATTGGGTGTCTGCATACGTGTGCTGTTGACAGGTACAGTCGATGTGCTTATACATCAGAGGCCCGTGCAGCTCTTTGGGCACATGAACAGAATGACTAAATTAATGTGACGTGAACCCTCACAGCTACACAGACACAGAAAAGTACAACTCTTGTCAACTTTGTCATGTTGAAAAGTCAGATATCACAATTTGTGTTACGGAGTTCTCGATGGTGTCTGTGTAGGAAGCCCTTAATCTTAACAAAGGCTAATGCCATGTATTTTTATCCACACAATTATGAATCAGTACTTACAGTATTAGAACCAGTATTATTATATTATCTATCCTACGTATAATTATCCTGGATATCAGTGGAGACTAATGTCCCATGTGTCTATTTCAGAACATTGAAAAGGATATAGTCTTATACTTAGACTAGCTCAGAACATTTTGGTATTGAATGGCCAATTTATTTATTGTGAATATAAGATATATCAGCTGTTTATTCAAAATGATCACTATCATCATTGCCATCAGTCCAGTGCCCCTTCAGATTGTTTTGACTCCTCATTAGCAGGTGTTTATTTCAAATATACTGCTTCTGCATCACTCCCCTAAATATATGCTGCTCCATATGTGAGTACCATGGCAGCGCTGCCTCCGCAGACAGCGTCTCCATGGTGATCCCGGGTAATGAGTAAGCGTGCCACGGCACAATCAGCCGCTAGCTCATTAGCGCATATTTATAAACCCGACCCAGTGGCAGCACACTGTGTTAAACCGCCCAGGCTGGCAGAGCCCCGTCCACGGCAGGAGCTGAAAGAAAGGGTGGATGATGAGAGAAGTACAGCCCCGGTCCAAACCGGCATCCAATAATGTACAGCAGATTGCTATGGGACGAACGGTCATTCCTGTTATTACCTCTCTTGACAAACAGAGCGTGAGCAGTGGGATGCAATGCAAGGCAGAACATATGTGATTTTACATTCACAGTCACATTTCAAACCTTAATAAAAGTTTGTTTTTGAGATTGTGCACATGGCATTGTTGTAAGTTTATGTAACATAGAAAGAAGTGATTTAATCTACAGTATATCTGTGCTTCAGTCTTTCCTCTCCATCAAATATACATGGAAACAAAAGAGATTTGAGCAGTCCATGCTGAGCTATTGGGTAAGCACTGAATGTGTGTTTCTTTTTTAAATTATAATCCACTCTATTAAAATACAACACTTCTAACAGTTGCACTTAATGGTCAAAGTATGTGGATACGCTGCCCACATAATTCTGTGTAGGCCTCTTACTTCCACTTCTAAAAATCTTTGGGGCAACAGTTTGGGGAAGGCTCTGTTACTGTTTCAACATGGCAATGCCCCTGTGCAAAATGCCAGGTCCAAAAAAAGAAATACAATCATCAATCTGATCCAACACCTTTGGGATGGGCTGGAACGCTGACTACAATCCGGGCGTAATCATCCTTCATCGGTGGACCAGAAGAGGGGGTGCCGTTATAACGGATTAATACCCATGGTTTAGAATGACATGCTTATATGGGGTTCAATGTTGTAGTGTCCACAAACCTTTGGCCGGGCACTTGCTGCTGCGGGCACCAAATGTGGGCGTCTTTCTAACCAACCAGACGCTGTCGTAAACCGAGATGTTTCTGTAATGTGTCAGGAAATCACAGCACATCGTGAAGAAAGAAACAGAGGGTGGGCGAGCATTGTTTGTGAAATCAAATCTCTCACCCCCTGCGCCATAACTTTACGATAATGGAAATTGTCAAAGGTTTGTAAATGGGGAGGGCGAAGCAATTTGGTGCCACGTGTCCCCCCCCTCCACCCCCCACCTTCCTCTAAACAATCAGCCGGGGTAATGAAAGTGATAATGGTAATCTTTACGGCCCACCATGCCAGCCCAAGACACCGGCGACCCCACGACACAGAATTAATTAGCTTTCTTCCCCCTCTCCTCCTGCCTGCCTTTCATCTGCCTTGGCCCTATAAACTATTAATGGCCTCTTTGGCAATATAGCTTGATCACTCAAACCAGTCTGCATTCGGCTCGCCTGAAAATGTCTGAGGAGGTTAGCAGGAGGGGAAGAAGAAATGCTTGCCTGCAAAAAATTGGAATAAACCACATTGGGAAAAGGGGGGCTGATTAGTCGTCATCAGAATAGTTTTATCATAGTCTGGGAAGGAGAGGATCGGGGGTTATTTTCTCTTTTTTATATGATGACTCAACCAGTGCTTGGCAGTGAGGCTCACATGCCAAACTATGGAAGGGATACATTTGTTGTGCTTGTGTAATGAGGTCTGATTCGAGGCAACACACCACAGAACAGTCTAGAGGAATGTTTTTTTATAACACCGACATCTCTGCAGTGGGAAGCCCTTTACACTTAACTCCCACATTTTGGCAATAATGCCAATAAAATGTGTGTAGATGTCAACAATTTGGAAAAATTATGAAATACATTTGACATCTGTGATACGTGTCATCCTACACACATTTAAAGAGGCCACTGTTGCCCATTAATCAGCAAAATGTGAGCGGATCAGGGTTCAGTGCCTTGCTCAGGGAAACATCAACACTGAACCAAAGAGAGCATTTATTTTCTGGTCCCAAACAGTCTTGCAGGTTACAAACCCACTTTATTGCTTCTTAGAATACTGTGACCATCAGTCCTCCATGTCACGTCGAGCCCCTGGGTCATGTCCCATGAGTGAATGAATGAGTCAGTCACTCCCATCCTGTGGCCAGAGATGCCGTCATCATCCTCACAAACTACCAGAAGGGAAAGGGAACGCAGAGGAAGTGGCTGAACAAGTCAAGATGTGGATATATAATAATGTTTTCAATGATACATTAATATTGAAACATGACATTCATCCAGAGAAAAGTTAAATTAGTGAGTCACAGAAAGTTATTTTCTGAAATAAAATAAACTAAAGCAAAGTTACTGAAATAAAATACAAATTGCTGGAACACAATTAGAAAAAGGTGATGTTTGTCAAATGTGAGGATTTGCATTTTCTTGTCTCTGTTTAACATTTTCTGACAATGTATAGGCTTAATGACCAATCCATTTTATTTGAAAAATTACACTTCCCGGCTTATTGACATGGCTGACAAAAGGTGGAAATTTGGCCCCTAGAAAAGTCAATTAAAGAGCGAATGGACACTTGAATCAATGTTGCAAAGCAGTACAACACGCACAGACATTTCTCTTTGGGATAATTCTTAACAAACACTGAAACGCATCATAACATGTGACAGGAGCTTCTATGTAGCAGAAGACGCAGGAGAGCTGTGCAATTCAAGGTCCATTGTGTAGCGTTTTTAAACACGTTTCAGAGAACGCCACTGGGTGACTAAGACAGGAAGCCCATCCTGTGTGTATTAACTTAGTTTTTTTTCACAAACACAGACAAAGCATGGATGTCAAATTCCCACGACTTCAACACAAGCCTTCTCTCTTAGATCTGCATTTATTCTAAAATCCAGAAATAATTGTTAGATATCCTGTCTGCTGCAGCTTCCATCACTAGATTTTCAAATATGCTGTGACATTAAAATACAAATAATTCTAGATGAGAACAATCAAAGACCGGATAATAAATGACTGAAGTATGAAAAAATAAGCATTTGTGCCTCTGCTGCGCAACGCATTGACTTGCTGTAGCCGTGGAGAGGCCTCAGGCGTGAAACATCTTCCCCTTGTGCAAGTTTCCGGGTTTTTCCTTTTATATCAATGCAGGATCAATGCCGCGACGTCAAAACATATTTTTCGGAACTGGCTGGTAAATTGTTCAATTGAAAACAGATTTCTCTTTCGCCATCTACCATTTCCGCCAAAGGGCATGCACACGCACGCACCCCAGTAACGGATGACCAATGTCTCCAGTAATGGAGTGCGCTTGTTGCAACAGCACCCATTATATACACGCATGATAGAGCATGTTAGTCATCTGCACATCAATAGTGGTGAAGTATGCCGTTAGATGTTTCTGTTTTGCTTTCAGCTGACAGAAAATGCGCATTTGCTAGGTTTTAGGCTGTTCTATAGAAGGGAAATCAAAATAAGATTCACAGAATAGATTAATACAGTGATGTTTTTACAGTTTTTGAAGGTCCAGAATTACTAATAACTTCATAAGCACATGAAAGTCTAAGTAAATCATATAATGTCATCATTTTGCCAGTGATCCACTTCTGTCTTTCTCCAGCTCGGCTTCGGCTGCCCCAAGAAAATCCTCCTGTTCATTCTTCATCACCTGAGGCAGTTTCTAGTAATTCAATCAATACCATCAATTTCAGTGTTTACCCTTCTGTGTTTCAAGCTTCGGTTTCAATCCAATATGTCCAAAATTAGGCCAATATGTCCATTTGTTGTTGGGTTAACATTTTATGGATGCCACGCTCTACTTTTCATTATGTTTGTCCCTAATTTAAGATTGACCTCGAGATTTGTACAAAATGCACCTCATGCATCGATGGAAAAAATGGACCCAGTTGTGCAAACATGATAAGCTGCGTTCAAATTAATAATTTCTACAACTGCTCACGATCAAACATAACATATGATAATAGTAAAAATCTCTTCGACTCTGTTTAAAGGCTCTTACTCGCGCAGCATGCGTGCAAAATGCTAATGGCCTGGTTTTGTATCTATTAACATGGTGACCTCCACAGAAGCAATGTGCCTGGGGACATTAACAGCGGGCCATTTCACAATAATGGGACCTTTAATCTGAGTTTGAGCCAAACACATGAATGACATTTCCCAGTCAGTGTTCCCATTCACAAACAGCGGGGGACCAATCAGAGTGAGGCAGAGTTCAATTAGATAGAAATGAAGCACATCTGTCGAGGGCGAGGGGGTTTTACATTAACAGCAGAACATGAGAAACGCACTCACTTTCTTTCACCTTTGGTTGGTGAGTCGAGGTTACAGGTTACTCTTAACGGTGACCTCAAATGGGACAGGAAATTACACGGCTGGTGAACAACTATTTGTGCTGATGCTTCATTTGAAAACGTACCTAATGGCAAACTCAGCGGCGTGCACATCTTTCACTTACTTACTTCTTTATTTATTCCAATACCCGTACGCTTTAAATCGTTTAAGATAACTCGTAACATCGAACTAAAGTACAGCAAATGCATTGAAATGTGGGTTCTAACGCACACGGCTTGAGAGCCTCATAGAAACACCACACGAGATGCTTCCAGATACAGAGCTTGCATGAAACAGTATAATTAGGCAATACTGCAATCATGGGATGTTATCATACCAAACAGCTTGAATGCATTCCCCAATTTGCTTGCGGGAAGCAGAAGCTGCTGTGTGAAGGTCGGTTACGCGGTGGGGCTCTGACTGACAGGTGTGGGGGCAGTATATGAGCGCAGTCAAGATTTTGGTTTCGGCCTCTGAGAATCAAGTGCGCCTTTCGAGAGCTGCAATTTAGCAAAATCCACTGGAGAAGAAGCAGAGAACAGAACACAGGACAGCGGAATGAGAACAGAATGCAGTGTGGCCACAAGACAAAATGCACTTCTTTGTTTTGATGCTTCTTGTTGCTAAATGTGACATGTTTTAAATGACCTCTTATTCTTTCTGGAGGGTGTCAAATGGCATGCTGGGAAACCCTAATAAATCAACGAGGCAGGTTGAGGCTACAGCAGAATGGAAGATATTACAGAAAAAAACCTCTGGATTACTGAATAGCCCAAAACAACTAAGAACTTAGGGGTCACAGCAAAAGCGCCTGCATAGTTTTAAAGCGCAAACAGTCTGCTCTTGCCTGACGCATCTATTATGTACTGTTAATTTCATAGACTGAAAAGAATCCAGGGTGTCTGTCTGACGTGGATGTTTAGCTGATGGATGTCTCTAAACTCCGGTCAGCCACCAGAGAGATTAATCAGCTCTACATTTGAGGCCCACAGCAACACAGCTTGTGGTCCTAAATTACCCAGCCTGCCCAGGTGCAAGACATCAAGTTAGATGTCTCCGTCCATCTCTACCGGCAGGCAACCTGCAAAAGGGAAAAACACGAGACAGAAGGAGGAGCACTGACAGAGTCAGAGGCCGTCATGCTTGTTTCCAGTGTCTTTCCTTGTGGCAGACCAAACGATGTCACAGTCAGAACTTTACTTATATAGCATATACATACACGTTCCGACAGTTCCCAAAGTTTAAATGACTTCCGCAATCTTTTCTAAGTCCACCCGCCCCCCCGCCTTTTTTTGCGTTTCAATTCGTTGTAGTTTTTTTTTCTTTATTGTTCCTTATTTTCTTCTTCCTCTTTTCCTTCCTCTACTTCCTTTTAGTGTCTATGCTGGTTTATGTTTTATGCTTTGCTGCAATTCCGTCTCCCCCCAAAAAGAGACTTGGATCTTAATAGACCATCGTTCTTAGATAAACATCAAATAAATCAATTCCTTATGCACGTATCAATGCATTGCTGCCAGTATTCAATCATGCAGTTCTTTTGCAACGGAGGAATGTGTTCTGTGAATTAATCACGTCCACAACAGCCTATCCGTATGTCAGATTTAGAGCCCATTTAACACACTTTCTGACACTGTGTTGAATTCCGACCACTGACTCGGTGTCATAAGTCAAGCTGTTCTAACCTTTAGGTCACAGCAGTCCACAAATCTCCTGCCACACAAGACCTGATGACTGTCCCTCCTTGAAACCAGGTCATTTGGCCCTTTATTTAAAACACAATCACATTCACTGCAGCCATTCAGTCACTTCGTGCCCGTCCTCTTCGCTGAAAAATACATAGCAGTCGCCATCTAACCGAGAGGCTATAGCTGATTACAAAATCCATGAAGAAAGGCATTTCTCTCGCCTGCGTCTACACCTGCATTGATCGAACGAGGGACTACTGGTTTGAAATGATCGAGATGATTACATGACCCTGATCATGCTGCAGTATTACATAGGGTGTGATTCGTGGATAATCCATCAGCCTGCATGTTCTTCACAAGATAATATTGGATTTTGGAAGCGCCCCTCATACTGGCAAGACAAGAGTTCGCAGTGAAAATGTATGTATGGTACAATGATTGCATTTTCATACAGCAGCTTCATCCATCCTTTTTATGATGGCAAAAAGAAAATATCCCAGTTGATTTCTCATAACTGCTGGACTCCCAAATGCATTATTCTGGCCATAAACAAACAAAATGCCCCATGGTGTGCTTTGCTAAATGAGGTGGATTACCGTTAGGAAATAGCCTCCTAGACCCTAGTATGGGTGGTATTACGGAGTTGCACGTGCACAGTGCTCTCTGGCTAAGGCACCTCGGATTTATTCTTGATCATAATGTTCCTATATGGTTTCTCTTCCCCACTAGAAATGTATCCGGAGACTGAGAACAGACCTTAAGACCACTGAAACTGTAACATCCCGTGTTATGGTCTAATGTTATGTCATGTTTCATTTTGGTAGCCTCATCCTCGTGTATATGTTGTAGGTTCACGTGCTGTCTCTTGTTAGTTTTTCCTCCAGTTCTGTGTCCCACATGTGCCTTGGTAACCACATGTCATCTGTTAACCAATCGGCCCCTGTTTGTATAGATACCTGTGGTTTTCCTGCCTCTAGTTCCCAGTTCGTCTTAGTTCCAGCATTTCATTCACTTCCCTGTGTATGACCTCGCTTGCTTTGGATTACGGCTTTGTCTTCTCCTGGTCGGCACTGTTGCTCGTACGGATTGATCCTGCGTACCGAATCCTACTTCTGACCAGTAAACTGTTTAAACCCACCATCTGCCTCTGGATTGTGCATTTGATTCCTTCTCTTGCTTTTGGCCTACCCAGACGATACAGAAACTTCACTTCAAGTGACAATTTTAACACACACTGGACACCAGGTAGACTACGATTACAGTTGTGGTTTCTTGCGTTATCCTGCACAAAAGCTGAAATGGACCGTTTGTTTTTACTAATTTAATTTTGTTCAGAAAGGCAAAGAAAATGAGTATACAGTATACATTTGGATAATTGTTTTTTATTCCACGTTTTTTGTGCAAATGAAACAAACAATATTTTCATTTCAGAACTGAACTGACTCAGTCCAACTCTTATCCTTCGTGGCACCCAACTATAATCGGCTCAGCAAACAACGTGTCTTTTAATCACAACAGAGGTTTCTACGTGGTTTCTCTTCCCATTATAAGATGACCTTGAGACTAAAACGCTAGCTAAATGCATTGCCAGCTCTACATGGACAGAGCAGCTAGTCAGGGGTCCTTTTAAAACATACTCATGGTGTTGGTGCGTTTGGAAACGTGGGAGTGCACATCAGAGCAAATGCATTTGAGCAAATACAATACCTAAAAGAGAATGCAATGTACGAAAAAACCCGGAGAAACACTTTGCTCAAGCGTTTCCTCAAGTTTTGCTGGTCATTCACTGGAAACCAGTTGTTCAGCTAATGTTCTATAAAGTTAAAAAGGAAAGAGCCACTTCCTCTGGTAAAACTCCAGAGTGGTGATGATGACGGACCAATTAGCCTGACTCATTAGCTTTTGGAGGGCATTAGAAAATAA
This sequence comes from Gadopsis marmoratus, assembly GCA_036023855.1. Taxonomy (NCBI): domain Eukaryota; kingdom Metazoa; phylum Chordata; class Actinopteri; order Centrarchiformes; family Percichthyidae; genus Gadopsis; species Gadopsis marmoratus. Next base: position 1,013 of record JAVQJF010125738.1, on the reverse strand, counting down.
AGCTGTGGCAGGATGGACTTTGCTCTGAGTGTTTTTGCATTATTGATTGAGAATTAATGGCGGAAGCAGCTGTCATTAAAAGGGTATGGGATGGCTCCAGAAGACCTTAGTAATGGCAATCTGGGCCATTTAAGAGTCAGCTAGATGGCTGTTAACCACTTAAAGGTTGGAGTAGAGTGTGAGGTGGAGAAACGGGAGGTTAGAAAGAGCTGTGACAGGGTGCAAACTGGATTAGCTCGTCTGGTGTGGACGGAGATTCTACGTTTCTTTACTATATATATTCAATTGCTTTTTTTTTTTTTGCTATTGCAGCGGATGAATGTAGCTGTGTTTACTTTTGTTGTTTCACGTGTTTTGCACATGTTAAAACAATATTTGATATGAGTTTGTGACAGAATAAATATAAAAACCTTATGCCAACAAAGAAACAGCAGTCAGAAAGTCAGGTCTTATCGAGGAACTTGAAGGAGTGGGAGCTGTGGGTCCATGAGATGATGGGCCCCTGTCTAAAACCCACCCCCCTCTGCCTAGCAGCCCTTGTCCCCAGAGTCAGAGGCCCATATTGAATGATGTCGCTAAGTAGCACGTGAGCTAAACTCCCACAGAAAAACTGAGTGGACAAGCATTTTGCTTTGTACAGACTTGAGATCCTTGTACTTGTTGATTTATATTTTACATACAAAACCTGTATTGGGGTGTTGCACTGGCTCACACTGTCACCTCACAGCGAGAAGGTGTTGTGATAGACTGACAACCTGTCCAGTGTCTTGGCCCACAACTCTGCACAGGATGCAGGTAATAATAATAATAATAAACTTTATTTATATAGCACCATTCATACAAGAAATGCAGTTCAAAGTGTTTTACAACAAAGATATTAAACGCACCAAGTGCTTTACAGAAGAGAATGCCGGAAAACCGAAATGCAATTAAGAAAAATAAAACTTGAATAATATTTAAAAGCAAATAAAAAGCGTTAAAGAATATAAGAAATGGCAAACAGAAAATAGCAT
>JAVQJF010125737.1:0-78552 GCA_036023855.1 Gadopsis marmoratus | reverse complement strand
AAAAAATGGAATATTGAAAGTACAATTATAACCACTGACACTTACAGGGATTCACTCCAGCAGCTTTAAACAGGACAGTTTGCCTTGAGGAGCTCAACAGATGTTTGTTTTTACTGATAATGATTTATGAGTAACATGTTCAGTTATACTTCGCATGTGGAGAGAAGCATAGAAAGAGTGAGAACAAATATTCAAAGTGCACTGCTGTTTTATTTCCGTCGGTATTTTGCATTTTTGTGTAGTTTATTCATTACGTCCCTGGTGTGTAAAGGCCTTTAGTCAGAGATACTGAGTATTTGCATTCTTCGCACTCCTGGGGACACCCACAGGACTTTGGGGAGTTCTTTATGCAGACAAGACTTCAATAGTGACTGGTGTAATGAAAATAACACTGCCAAAGTGCTACTCCCTTGCATACTGTGTATGATTCTTGAGGGGAAAATGCCTTTTCTCTGACAGTAAATGCACTGGATTTTTCAAGAAAACATTTGACTGACACATACATTGTTACAGTCTATCGTTCACTAAGGAGGAGCGCCATGTTTAATAATCTGATAATACCTCGGCTTCTATATCTCAGATCCAGTTTAGGTGTGAGCAAAGGTGTGAATAATGAACAGTGCTCTGACATTGAGCCATGTTATGTTATTATGTGGTACAGTTACGACAGTCTTACACCAAAGAGGAGACGCAACAACAGCAGAGTCTAGTAACATTAGCAGTTTTAAAAAAGGACACAAGCGGAACATCCCAAACACCAGTGCATTGTTGTAAGATCATTTCATACTGAAAAGGACACTTCCTTAATTATTGTGCTCAGGCAGAGAACTTGATAGATGAAATCCTGCACTGAGACAATACCTCTATTTTCTTTGAGGTCAACCGTCCCCTTGAGCATTCATTGTTTCTGAGCGCCCGCTTTACATGCTTTCTTATTGCTGGACTTACAGTACTTAAGTATCTGTGTGTGTGTGTGTGTGTGTGTGTGTGTGTGTGTGTGTTGGGGTGGGTGTAGGGAGTGCATAGGAAATGCTTCTGCCGCCCAGTAGCCATATGTCTAAATTTAGAGCCCTGTGCCTCCACTGTCCAACTGTCACCGGCTGGGTCGGATTGTCGGCTACTCAGGAAAGAGACTTGAGGCGTGTTGAAGTTAGGATGAATTGTGCAAGCTCGGTTGTGTCAAGGAAGTGCAAATGCAATGCTAAAGTTTATTTTACAAACTGGGTATAGACGAGGTCATTCAATGAGAGAACGAGAATCTCTGACCCCTGAAACTTCATTATAAGTTTACTGAGAAAATATACTGAACTATATATGAATATACTGAATGTGGCCAAGCAATAAAAACTCACACACAATTCTTTTGATTTGATGCTGCAAACTCATTTCATAGAAGCTGATTCATTTTGACTTAAGTGCTAACACAGTCAAAATTTAAACGCATTTCCATTTCTGACAAGTTTTATACCCTGACAGGCTTTTGAACTCTTTTTCATCTGCTGAGTGCAGGAAGCAGCAGTAGCTGGGGACCATTTCCCATCCTTGTCTATTTGAGTTTTGAGATGTGTCTGTTTGATTGTCCATTTGGAGAGCAGCAACTCCGTTATTGACTTCGTACCTGACAACCCCCCCCCCTCACTCGTCCTCTCCTAATGTAATTCTGTGACATGGTTGGTCAGATGATTACAGGAAGGTGCCACAGTCTGAGCTGTGTCATGTCATTGTGAACGAGATGGTGCTGTTTACATACTGTGTTGCATGTTAAAGGCTGTTACTGCTAGTAGTGTTATTAGCGTAGTGTCTTACATAGACACCTGACAATATAGTGGTTGTACATCTGCAGAAGCATCAACAGTAGCTGGATACTCAATGAGCAAAAAGGAAAAAGACACCACCCTCTCTACACCCCATGTTTGAAATGCATTTACACATAAGGCTTACAGCCAATAGATTTCATGCTTCACCTCACAAACGTCAATGCACCAACTCTCAGGGAAAAATACAAGATGCAAAAAATGCATTTTTTATTACCCATGAGCCCTGCCTATAGGTTAATGAAACTATGCAGGTGGAGGTTCAAATATAAGTCACTTAAAAACAGTTGCAGAGGATAAAAAATAGAACAACTGAAATGTACTATTATATACCTATATATAAATATACATATTTATAAAAATATAACCTAAATCATAAACATCATCGTATCACAGATTCTTAGACCTGCATGGCTCAAAGGAAATGCACTGTTCATTTATCTCCATGTGCTTATTAGTGACATTTTTGTACCTTATCTGTATCCACGTCGCAGTCACCGACCCGATACTGGCGCGTTATTTAGCCTCTGGCGCCCTCTAGTGGCCCACGTGATACGCTGCAATATCCGTCACAACGGAGGTCACAACAGAAAACATGGCGGCCCCCAGTAAAGCGACCGTGGTGTTGAAGGCTGTGAAGAAAATAGCAGTCCAGTTCTCTCCGTTTGAGGCTAATGTGCGCTCCACACGGTAAGAAGTGTGCGTTTAACGTGTCGTTGTCTCGGGGAGTCGTTCTGTGTGACTGGACTGTGGATAAAAGCCGTAATTTGACAACGAGGCGACTGTTCGCGACGGAGTTTGCAAACAGCAGCCACAACCAGGAGATTATTGTAGCTAGGTAGGTTGGTGTTTAGGCTGTATTTGATTTGACAAGTAACTTGTTATTGTCTAACAAGGATGACTGAAACATGGAATGTGGTTGTGAAGACTTTCCGACATCTTAAATAACCACGCCATAAGATTTTCCTTTAACTTGGCTAGTTTTCCTTCCCTACATAGCCACAGTGATAACACACACACATTCTGTCCTGCTGTACTTACCTGTTGAAGGAACATGCCTATAGATTCTTTTATGCCTACACAGTATGTTACATGGTTTGTCTGACACATCTTTTAATAGTTGGTCTGAATTAAAGCATTATTAAATGAAAACCGTTTGAAACAGAGGTCCTGCACACTCACACAGGCGGTGACCCAATTTCTTAGGAAGGAAATATAGACTGTGAACTCAGAGACTGTGAGAGAATATATGTGCCATGTGTTTGCAAAGAACTTGCGTTTTCTATTTAAATGACTTACTATGAAAATATATTTGTATTCTGTTAACGTCTTTTCATTTACCGAAGTGTCACAGTTAAGAAAGGCTGTATTAACTTGCCTTTACTGGATTGTTTTTACATACATTTACATTTTGGCCACCTAATTTAGGAGCTTGGTGGGCCCGTGCAGCCTCTCCCTGCTGCTGTATTGTGATCAGTCTGCCATGTACCCTTCTTGCCTCACAGGGAGTTTCTGGCAAAGGTGGGCTCAGAGAAGGCCAGAGCTACCAACATGAACTGTGAGGTGATGTCCACGGTGAAACATGACAAGTCTGAACCCATAGTGGATGTTACTTACAGTAAGTATTACCGTAGCACATTCAAATGTGTGCGAGAAGATATTTACCAGTGAGACTTTATGTTGGGCAGTGTGATTGTGACTGGAGTTTTGCATTTGCAGTTCAGATTCCTGCCGTTGTTTTTATCCACTGAAGATATGTAGAGTCAGAAACCGTCACACGGTCGTATGGTTTGGAGTTTTCCATCCCCATGAAGCCAACTTGTGTTGTTTACTCAGGTGTCCAGTCTAGATTTGTTTATAGCCGATTTTCACTAGTCAATTTAATTATAAAGAAATTACATTAGTAGTTATCAAAGAGATGATGTTGAATTTGGCAACTGTAAAGCCGCACTTAAATTACATTTTGACATTAAATTAACGTTTCAACTTTCTTATGTCTACTAATCTGTTTGAATTTGAGTACCTTAAAGTAGCACGTAGAGACGACAGACCCGTTAGGATTTATCCACCTAAGAAGTGCTTGAAGACTACATTTTGACCTGTTTTCAAGTTTAGTTACAGTAGGTGAGCTCTGTCTTTAAAACTGCACTACACATGAGACATGTTGATGATGGCAGGTGATCTATAGGTACATTTACTTGACCCAGTGAAACCACTGGGGTGTACAGGTGGCGCAGCACGACGCCTAGTTCACAACACTCAGGACTGATGACCAGGTCCTGGAATTTCATGTTGATGCTGTTATTGCATGATATTACACAATAAGTATCACTCACACACAATGAGTCAAGTACTTACCAAAAGTAGAAATGTCTGCCATGGGTCAGCAGAACATTGTACGGATATTACCCATTGTGTCCTACTTGACGTCTGCTCAGAGTTAACTTTTCACCCGTTTGTTTCTTATACTCCTTATACAGAGAGATCAGTCATTGTGGCGTTATGAGTCACCTCATTGTGTCCTTGTCTTTATTTACTGCAGTAGATGGAGAGAGGCTGGTGATGAAGGGAGCAAAGTTGACTAGCAGCGAGATGCTGAGTGCATTTCAGTCACGGTGCACAGCCAAGGATCCACAAAAAGCTGCAGCTACAGCAAAAAAATAATGATCCTCATGTTAAATATGTCTGTGTTGAATTTCTTTGCATTTAATGGAGTGTGTTCTTGGATGTTTATAATAAAGGTATTTCATTTAAATGTGGTGGTTCTGGTGTGAATTGACTCAGTTGATTTACTGAAGCTACTCTGCATTGATTGTGATGTGACGAAGTTTGAACAGACATGACATTGAGTCAGCTACTCCTTTTCCTGTTGAATCACACACATTCCAAATTCCTCCACCATTTAAGGAACAAATCCTAACAGATGTTCTTTGCTATTAATATGAACTTAACTACTGTCAAATTAAAAGAGTATTGCACCCTCTCGTTAAGGGGAAATAGTTTCGACATTAACCCCGTCAGCTTTTCTTATTTTCTCTGCATTAAAGACACAAATTTAACTGCAGAAATGTGCTGTGATCAGTACAGGCTCACGCTGTGTTTGACCATTCCAATGTTTGAGCGAACATTATGTAAGCTCCAACCTTTGACACAGCAGGCTAAATGTAATTTGGCACAGAGATTAAGATGCAGCCCCACTGAAAAGAAAAAAAAACCTTTCACCCAGTAACAGATAATGCTGATAATCCTGTCCCCTCTGCTTGCTGCCCTCTGTTCCCTTTGCATCTGTCACTTAACAGATTTTCACATGGAAGATGTATTTTCATCAGTTTTTCTGATCAGCTGAAGCATAGTGCTGATGGGGTTTACCGTTCATATTCTAAGCTAAATAACTATTGTCTTTACTGTACTGGCAAGTAAAATGGGTACCATCCCCTAATGAGCCACCCTCTGTACAGTATTTTATAAGCTGTAACTAATTGCTTAATTAGTAAATAATGTATCAATGCCTTATATATAATCCATTAATAAGAACATATTGGATTGTGACTTTGTAAAAAATCCCAATAGCTTGTGCTTAACCTTTCTATTTAATAATAATGCAGTTATGAATATCACTGTCCATTAGCCTGTAATGGTTTTCCACTTTCTAACAAGCTATTAAATCTGCAATATTAATGCTAATAAACTGAATAAAGGCTTTTAATCATCACGTCTGCAGTTACAAATGATAAGTCGTTAATAAATAGATTTTGGTCTAGACTGTTAGTAGTCAATCTGTAGTAATAAGTGGTTAAACAATCGAACTAGTCAAAGGGGTTTTTCCACAAACCTAGCAACCCCAAATGTGTTTAATGCCTTATAAATATATAAATATTGAATGAATCAATATAAAGCCATTTATTACTGCATTGTATTTACCATTACCATGAATTTACAACCATTCATATCCCTGGGGGAATGTGATAAATAAATAACTAAATTAGCATTCACCCACTAGGCTTAAAGGCTCATGGGATATGTTGTTGCATGCTAACTAGATAACAGTTAAAATGGTTAAAATAATAATGTGTTGAAATGTTACCACGCAGAGATGTAACAGATACCAATTTAGCTTATAATGTAAACAAAAAAACAACAACATTAAAACCTCACAACAAAAACATTTCAAAAGCCCCCTTTCTGACAAAACCCACTTCATTACAGATACTAGTAGCTAGAGAGGCTGGAGGCGGGGACTTAACCCGCTGTTGTGTGACGTGGCAGGCTGTGATTGGTTCCCACCGCGTCGCTGGACGCCGCGCTGGCCCTTTAAAAACGCTCCGAGTCGGTTCCCACTCTTGAGCAGAGTTTGAATCCGGAGTCACTCCACTGATTCGTGTTGTTGTTGAGGAGGACGCCACATCGAGAAGCTGCAAACATGGTTGAGAAGTTTGTCGGGACGTGGAAGATGATTTCCAGCGAGAACTTTGACGACTACATGAAGGCGATTGGTAGGAGAGCTGCGGTTTAAGTCAGTTGGTTTATGCTGTGATGTGTGTGTGTATATATATATATATATATATATATATATATAGTACCACAAATGTATTGTAGGAATAATCTGGAGCTGCCGTGAATAAGTAGTTAAGTTTATCAGATAACCGGACACATTTAAACATCAAAACATTTTGTTCTGTGCTGTTACTTGGTCCGTTTCGGTGATCTTGCCCCTCCCGCTGTGCAGGTGTGGGTTTTGCGACCCGGCAGGTGGGGAATCGCACCAAGCCCAACCTGGTCGTGTCCGTGGACGAGCAAGGGAATGTATGCATGAAGTCTCAGAGCACCTTCAAGACGACCGAGATCAAGTTCAAGCTCAACGAGCCCTTTGAAGAGACGACGGCCGACGACAGAAAGACGATGGTTAGTGACGTCCGAGGGCGCAAATGTCAGCCGCTGTCCCCCCCCTGCTGGGAATGAACGGCTTGTCTGTGTTCTGTGCCCTGCAGACCGTGGTGACGCTGGAGAACGGCAAGCTGGTGCAGAAACAGAGCTGGGATGGCAAAGACACGAATATCGAGAGGGAGATCACAGATGGGAAATTGATAGCGGTAAGGATTTAGTTTCTCTGAAATCTGAAGCTTTTGACTTTTTTTTAAAAAAAAAAGGTTTTTTAAGTTGGTCTATGCAAACGGTCAAGTGGTAAAAGTACTTCATCACTCCATGGGCAGCCTTGCATTTTTACCACCTTTTCTTTTGTGTGCTTTTAAATAATGGGCTCTTTTCACGTCTGATTTTACTGATTCACTAGTTTAGTAAACAGGCTTCCAGACCAGTTATTCCCACCTCCCAATGTGGTGTTGAATCCTAACTTGTAAATTCTTGTGCCCACGTTCCACTTGCAAGCAAACGTGTCTCTTAAGGTAAAAAAAAATAAGGAATTAAAATGCCATTGTACTACAGGAAATCTGAATGTAAGGAAGGGCAACACAGCTAAGTACTATAAAGACACAACCCAAAGTGTGTGTGTGCTAGGAAGAGTGCATGACACCAATGGAATACACTAAGATCAACTGCAGAAATATTATACACAAATTAGAGAGAGATGTAGGAATCGCCTCTGCATGATGGCTGCAGCCTAAATTCTTCCCCACACAGAAAATGCATGCAGGAATTATCACTTTGTGTCTTTTTGTTTTTTTTTTTTTAAACTGCACCGTTTATTGACCTGGAGTCCACACCTAACCACCTGCATTCCCCCAACAGAAATGCATAATGGGAGACGTGGTCGCAGTGAGGATGTATGTAAAGGAGGCATGACGGGGTCCCTTCAGCCCTCTCGTCGGATGCGTTGCTGGATTGACCAGCTCAGTTCAATGAGCGTAATACCAAACTAAAACTAATGGCGTGTTCTGCTCTTAACGTTTGTCTTCACTGTGTTGCCAAAATAAAATATCCATGCCTCTGTTCTCCAACATGACGCATTTTTTTTTTTCGTATGGAGTTGTTGTGGTGAAGTGAATAAAAATTAAATTGGTTGAAATGGGGTCTCTGAGTATCTTGACTGTTAATTGTTTGTGGTTGTCAAGGAAGTTTGTTATCTTGCCATTTATGTGAATGTCGAGATTAAATTATTCATTCAAATATTAGGACCTGCTGAGGAATGCTGTACAACAGTCCTCGAATGGGAATATGCCACCTAATCTGATTTCCTGACTTTAATGGTTTATTCCCACGCTTGGTGACTATTACTGTAGTTATTCCACAGGCTATCGCTCTTCCAGCTGCTTTGGCTTGTGCGGTCTTCTTTGGTCAGAAGACAAGAGATCCAAACATATTCCCTAAAGGCCAATATGTAAACTGTCAGCCATCCTTATATATGAGGTGTGTTGGCTGGGACTCTTGAAGGAATTTGAACTTTTTAGAAGTATTGAGGGGTCAGTGAGGAAATGTATCTCCTCTTCCTTTCTGCGAGGTTGAACATTTCCCATTGCACATGTACTGGCAGCTGTACGTCTGAAGCTAAAAGCATTATGAGTCATTCCCCACCCTTTGGCCACTGGTCAAGTGTTTGTTTTGGGGGGGTGCTCCAGAAGCAACAGCCCCGTTCCCATGGCAGGAAAGGGAGTCAATGGTGCTGATTGGACCTAATGGCCGAAACAGATGGAACTTCGTCCAACACGCTTGGACAATGGTTCTGGCAGTAGTCGAGGATGTACAGTGTTTGAACTTTTGGGGGGATGCCAAGTGGATGAGAACATTGCAACACCAAGGTCACCAGTGTAAAGTTGTGTTTGTGTGTCAGTGGCCATGTTAATGCCTCAGACATGTCACTGAATCAGTTAAAGGAGGTCCAATATCCTTTATACACGGAACACTTAACCCGTTAACTGCTCTAGGGCCCCCAAAATGCCCCAGGTTCACGGTGTCGATTGGGTTTCGGGTAATTCTTTCCGCCGAACTTTAATGGGAGAATTTGCACCACTAAAAGTACAGTATCTTATACTGTGTCACAGTCTAGCTCGCACATTGGCATTATTTTAGAATCTTGTGCTCACACAATATATTTTCCTAAATAGAAGGTTGTGCTTTATAAAATGAACACATACAAACTTGCATACAGGAAACCTAGAGTCACGTGCTGGTTGGTTTCTGGGTCTTCAAAATATAGTACATAATATACTACACAGTACATGTGTATATATATTTAAAACCTGTTGATTTGATGATGCGAGTACTGTTTACTTGTTGACCATCTGAAGGGCTCCTGCTTTTATCTACTCTTAATGTCTGTGTGTGTACTGTTTAAAATACTTTGTATTCTGTGTGCACTTTAAAAAAGTACTCTAAAAGCATAGTTTTCTCACAGCCAGAGAGAGAAAAGATCACATCTGCTACGGATTGACTTACAGGTGCAGTGCTCGTGATCCACAGGCATCCCCGTCACTGTGTTTGGGTAACTCCGGGGAATGAGGCAGCTCTCCACCTCCCTGTTTTATCTCTGACATCTTGATTTGATGGTCCATGGCGTTTCTTAATTTTATCAAAACAGAACTCAGGAACTGAAGCAGGAAAACGTCAAGACAATTAAATGAAACACCGGTCGCGTTCTGCAAGTAGCTCTCGGTGACGGCCTTGAGCGGTTTTCAGTGGGTTGCGGCATAATATTTGCAAAGGTAGGAGCTGGCCAGGATAAAGTACATACATCCATAAACATTAACAGTCTGCATGAGGCAGACCATCTAACAATACTCCATTCCACTGGAGAAGAAAGGTCCTGATCTTCGTCTGCTGCCCACAGATGACAGAGACAACAGAGTGGTATCAGGGTGTAAATTAGGAAAGGAAGTTAGGACATGTTTTGTAATGTCTGCAAGAAAATAAATAGTGTGTGTGAGTGTGTTGTGTCCTTATGCTCGATAGACAAAGGTATCTTGTTGACACTGGGGTTGTTTTGTGTTAAGAAAGATTGTCTCACATCCTTTGCATAACATCTGGAAAGCTGCACTTGAGTTGTAGCGTTGACACCCTTCCTCTGCTTGTCCTTAACTTGTCCTTGTCCTTAACTCTGTCAAACACAAGCGCCTTTTATGTTTAAGTGGATGGACAGGGCTAAAGATGTATGATGTATGTGCTTCAGTTCTCAAGCAACGTATGACGTGGGACTGTTTCCTTTTCTAAAATGTGCTCCAGTAATACAATCTGAGCAGAGTTTCTATTATTTCAGTCATTATTTATTTATTTGCGATGGCTTGAGGAAAAACTGGTTCCATGGGATTGTATTCGGGGATGCTGGGGGACGTTGAGGTGGGGCCATGATGAATGAGAATGATGAACAGAATTTGGGTTTTTCTACCCAAGGATTGGCTGAAATATAAAACTCTGGGGAGGTTAGGAACAAACACAGGGACAACACTTTAGATTAAGTGAGTTAGATACCAGTTTTAAAAAATGACTTTGTAATTAACTTGTGATGTTTGAAATAAGGAGATAGAGTTTTAAAATTCAAGAAAGAAAGTCCAAATCAAGACTAAATAGCTGAATAGCTAGAGATGATATTTCTCTGCCTTCAACTTTAGCTGTCTGGACAGGTTTTATGCTTGTTCTTAATCATTTTGCTCGTCAAAGTAGACTTTAAAACCCCAAAACAAAACCCTTTGTCAGCCACAACCTCTGTGTTAAAATGATAAGACTGTAGCGGAATATGTCAGCATTAAAGCGATGATACAAAAAGAGGAAGCAACAAGTCTGGACTTCAGCTTCACAACAACCTGACATCAGCTGTCTCATTGGGGCTTGATGTTGAGTCTGAACCACATTAATTTCAGGGAAATTGAAGGAAAAAACACATGACAGCTCAAATCCCACTCCCACTCTTTTGTGCTTTTCGACTTTGGTTTCTGCTGGAAGGTGGGGGCGACCTTGGGTTCAACCCCCGCCTAGATACATCTCTCTGACTCTAGGAGGATTATGGGCCTCCACATTCACTCAGAACACTGAACAAACATCAGTTTTACCAGTTTTGTCATCGCCACAGGACCTCTGCCACTGATGGTGACCCAAGATCAGTCTCCAAGGGCAACCAAACAGCTGGGCAGGACTATGTCAGTTGAGGCCCCACGAAACTGTTGGGGAGGCTAGTTGCCATGCAACAAGCTTTCTTTCCACTGAACCTCATAAGCCAGTTATGATTTCATCAACAAGTCTCTGAATGTTATGCAAGCTGTTCCCTGTCTGGTCGCACAGAGGCAGGCTGTTCTATTATCTCCCGAAAACACTTAGAGAGACGTGTCTGGGATTCCAGGAAGGGTCACTGTTTAGGGTCAAAGATTGCAGTGTGTCTGGATTAAACCATTCAGTCCAAAACTTTTAAATGAGCAATCTGTCCTTTTTTTTACGCATCTTTATTTATCACAAATCAGCAGCCATTAGTCATTTCCACATTTCACATATTCGCAGTTAATTTATTTTCAGGCTACTTGCAACACAGTGGAACAGACTAGGAAAAATCTTTCTTCACTCTCTTATGCCTCCCACACAGTGAGGTCAGAGGTCACAGGCTCAGCTAAAGAATGGGGGCGAATTGGTATGAGACATAATCACGTGTTTTGGGATGTTTTGGTTGAAAACTTTGCATTAATTCTGGTTGCTTGGTGCGTTGAGAATGCCATTAAATTATATTCTTAAAAACACTGGTGTTTTCAAACGGTGTAGAGCCTGCCAGCTCAAAATATAATGTCTAAGGGCCTCTGTGCTGTATATGAGGAAATACATTTTTGCCTTTGAGGACACCTCAAAGAATTACTGTTTTTCAAGTCGGCCCACCAGGAGTTCCTGTCAAAGAGCGAGACCCCTGCGAGTGATTGTAAAGCTCAGAGGAAGGATGGTGGAAATGTTTAGTGAGGCCATACAATCCAGATCCTACACAATGGTTTCCCCTAGAGAGCACTTCAACCCAAACCCAGCCCCGTGGCTTTTATGAATGTACAGTGTTTACCTATCTGTTCTTTTGTTCATGTGTCTATGCTTGTGTGGTTCTGTTCCAAAACAGATAACGAAATACCTTGCTAGGCAATAAAAAGTCAGGAAGTGTTGGTTTTCTGCTCTGAGTCTGCCACAAGTCGTCACAGTGTTTGGTTTATCAACTCCTCCTCCTATGACCACCGTGTGACAGGACATGTGATCTGTAATCTGGAGGGGGTGATGGTGATGGGGGAATGAGGAATGGGGGGATCGTTCAAAATCAGTGACACACACTGTTTGTGTGTGTGTGTGCTTGAATTTCTGTGTGTCTCTGTTAAACCAGATGGGAAATAACATGCTGTAGATGGTCTGTTTGTTCACATCAAGCATTCTTTGTGCTCAACCCTCAGAAAGAAGTCAGGCACTCTGTAACATACAGAGCAGTTTATTTTATGGCCACAGCACGAAGAGCGTGAGCGGAACTTCTGTGAGGGAAAACTAACTTCAAACATGAAATTATTACATTATCAAATCAGTGAAACTGTAAGATGTATGCATTTTACACTCTCAGCCCTAAGGACGGTGCAGATCAAAGAACTAATTTGCTTACGCATTAAAATACGACACGTAAGCTTGCTTGAAATGGTTATTTGTACATCTTAGCATTAAAATTAACATATAAAAAGCAAGCAAAATCAGCCATACCCTTGGAAATTGTCTTGGGATGTTTGAAAACTTTGATATCAAAATCATATCTGGCCATGATCCATGACCCATTAAAGAGCCACGCTGGGGAGTTCAGGAGCGGCAGCAGTCGTCACAGTCTGACTTTTGACTGGAAGAACCATTCGCCCTGTTGTGCCAGACAATACAGCAGACTATTGCACTCTGTGTGATAGAGATGTGGATAAAGTAATGGGAAACTCATATTTTTCTGTGGTTTCTATGCAATAAGTATGCACACACACACACACACACACACACACACTGACCTTCTATTGCAGGTGGTATGGCTGAATGGTGTTGATATTTTAAAGGTCAGACTCTGCTGTCTGTCTGCTTTGGTTTCAATGGTTTACAGTTTTTATCAAGTCATGTAACTGCAGACATGTTGAAACATGAAGCTCATATATATATATATATATATATATATATACACACAGTATATACCATATAATAAAAGCTATAATAAAGCTTTGAGTCCCTACAGTAAGTACGTCAATACTGCTATATATACATTTTGTCACTGACTGCGAGCAAACAGCTTGGACTTGGCTTTGGAAACTTTTATTAAGAAAAACAATAGGTCATCAGGAAAGTTGGCCTGATGGACACTTTGAGACGTGCTAGAGGCAACAGGCACTTCCCCACAATGCACTGGAGAGATAACCACAGCTTCTGATAGGCGGGAGGAAAACGGGAAAACGGAAGCTATTAGTCAAAGGCTGACCTTTCACCAAGTGGCTTGTCAACAGGCCTTTGACCATTTTAAGCCCAAGCAGCAAACCTCAGACCTTCAGGTGAGATTTATTAAACCACCACAAAAAATATTTTTATAGGGTTTTTTGTAGCGTCTCTGGAGAAGGTGACAATCAGTGGATTTGTCAATGGACATTCACAGCGCTCCCAGAAAAGCTGTGCAGATATTTCCTAATGTATTTGTAGGGCAGTAAATGTATTTGTTTATGAAGTTTAACTGTACAACCAGAAATGCGAGGTCTATGGGTTTACAGCTGTTTGAGTCGACGCCCGTGTGAAACTCGCTGGGAAAGAACTCAGCTGCCTTCCCTGCAATGCACAGCTGCACGTTAAACAAACAAGCACCTTCTGTGGGTCAACTCTTTTGTTAGCTCTTTGTTTTGTCAGGCACTTTCGATGGGGAAAAAGCAGAAGGGTGAGTGGAGCATGTGACTGAAAGATCCTGACAGCAGTGTAATGAAATAAGATTTGGTGATGGGGGTTACAGAGAGACAGGGTGAAACATACAGGGAAGGCTATTGCACAGACTTCATTTGGACGGTCGAGCATGTAGAAAAAGGTTTTCTGAAAGTGCTTTGTTGCTGCTGGAAACGAGGTTGATGAGAGCGGTGAGAGTGAAACGAAAAGGTAAAGTTGTGGGTTGAAAAAAAAAACAAAAAACAAACAAACAGTGAGCTGAAAGGTGCTAAAACACCCAGTCAGGTGATAATTCTCTCAGGGTTTGTCACCGTGAGTGACACCTTTAACATTACACATTGTAATCGAACGCATTGCTCATTTAACAAAAACTAAAGTATAGGTCAGTCACCCATATAATGTATAGCCGTAGAGAAAAATTGAACTTGTCTACATATTTTGTGCAGAGTTTTAATGGCTGGTGTGCTGTGGTGGGATAATGAAGAGGAGAAAGAGAATGAATTAGAGATAAAGTAACAGGGGGGACATTACTTTGGCGAGAGGTTAGAGGGTTTTAAAGGAAGAGGAGGGTTGGTACTGTTATATGAACACCCCTCTTGCCTCCTCACCACAGTGTGCCAACAGCAGAGGAAAGGTGAGCATGTGCCAAGGCGTTAAAAGGTGCAGGAAAGAAAGAGAATTAAGTGAAGGATAAGGAGACGAGGAGGAGGGATGAGGGGGATTTGCTTGAAGCAGGAGGCGGTGGGAGAGCGTACTCTCACTCTCCCCTTGGGTGTTCCTGTCACGGCTCCAGGGAAGCAGACCTAATTCGCTTAATTGGGTCTCACTGTTACACATATAAGACAAAGCAACAAGAATCTCAGAGGGATTTTTGTCTTCAGTGGGCCAGCAAGGACTTCCCTCTGCTGTCTCAGCAGAATGAAGCAGTTTTTCCTCTCAGTACTTTGCTCCAGTCACATATTGTCAGTGGTTCAACTGCACAGAGCAGAATTTAGGAGAGGAGGCAAGGAGATCATTTGAAAAGGCGCAAGCACAAATCACAGTAAAGGAATGACCGAGTAAACATTATAGAGTCTTTGATCTCTGCATGAAAACAAAGTTTGAGACTGTAAGGAAGTACTTCGTCGTCACAATCTTTTTGAATATGCCCTGTTGCTCTCATTATAGCGTGTTCTAGCCTGTTGATGGATTTACACCATCACATAAACAGTCCCAGCAATTAATACATGACTCCCACGACATCTCCCCACTCTCTCAAAACAGGATACGAGTGACCCCTTTCCCCATATTCTCTCGCCGACTGACGAATGCTTTGTCCACTTCTTTACCCTCCGACCCACTAGACACATTCTGACTGGGCTAAATCAGGGTGCTTTAACCTCTGTGTGCACTGCGAGCTTAAACCAGTGCATGGTTGTACAAGGCAAAATGCCAGTGCGGAAAACCACGTGAGCAGTATAGTATCGTAAATCTTGAGTTCCCACATGAACAAGAGCGGAATGCCTCCCACTGGGCTTTCTGACAAACGTTTCTGAATGGGGAATTTGAAGATCCAAGAGTTTCTGCTTTTTGGAGGGACTTCCAAATCACTGTTGATATGCTGTTATCTATGGAAGCTTTGTGTAAACAGACCAAATACCACTTACTACTTACTTACTACACACCAAATACTAAAACGCAGAGTTGTTTCCCCATGTTCCCAGCCTTTATGCCTGCTGGCTGTAGCCACATGCTCAGCGTACCGACATGACAGTAGTATTAATCCTCAGATTTAATGCTAAGCAAGAAAGCAAAGGTTTTTTTGTCTTTAGCAGAAGATAAAATATTTGATTGCACCTTACAGTAATTAAGGTCATATCTGCTAGTCTCCCTAGCAGAGAAGGCCAACGCTCATCTATTGCAACCCTTAATAAAAGCAAAACAGTTTTCATTCGAGGACTCAATAATGTCAGAAGAGCGCATATAAACACTAGATCTTGGAAAAAAAAATCACCCATTAAGACCAACTACACAGAGAATTAAGTTACTTTCTGAGCAATTATTTAGTGACCTTGTTCCCTCGGTGTATGTCTAGGAGCATTGTACACATCCTGTATAGACACAGCAAAGTTTTTCACAAGAACTGTATGAACTGTGTAAATCTCAGCGAATGCGTCACTCACCCAACTGTCTGTCTCATATTCATGGACTTTCTGAGGGGCAGTTGCGAAAATTATATAAATGGAATGAAAGGGCCTGTCTTCCATGCAACATAAGCAGCATACTGCACGTCCAAGCATCAGCAAAGCAATTATGGTGCAGCCGCAGGTGAAAGAAACATTTTTCTTCTGACACTAAGGAAAAATGAAGCATGCAAATGTCCCATCACGAAGCTGCTACAGATGAAAAAAGGGAGAGAGTCGTGTGAATCTACAGTAAACTTGACCCCATCGGAAAAAAGCATGTGACAAGCAGATACGCACTTGAATGGCCCAAGTGCCCCTCTTGTGTGACTTTAGAGTTATACATCCTGGTTTCAAATGTTTCAACAAAAGGCACTTCTTCACTCAGAGCAATGCCACTGCTTACGCTGTACTCCAAGATGGTCATTTCCTGGCGCTCACTGTACTATTAACCTGTGCTGACTCAAAAGAGTGGCGGTAGATTAGATTAGTTATGAATTCAGCCAATAAGGTATGGACTTGGAGGTCTGTTGATGTGGCAGTATGCTCAATATTTGCTAAAGACACCCTTATCTCATGGCGATTTATAATATTGGCCTACTATTTTCTATATTTGCCAAAATTGCAAACTTGTATTTTACTTTATTTTACTTTACACCTACAAAGCCCTTAATGGTCAGGCACCATCATATCTTAAAGAGCTAGTCCCCTATCACTCCACTAGAGCACTCTTATTATTAATATTACTAATATTACATTGCTACTAGTATTATTTGTATTAATATTAAAATCGATACCATTACTATCTCTATGTGGATCTGCACTGTGTTCTGTGTTCTTGTTCTTCCTGTTCTCACTCTGTCTCCCTCTCTGGCTCACACACACACACACACACACACACACACACACACACACACCTCCACAGCTTTAATCCCACCAGGTTGTTGGGTTCTATGGGGGTCAGCGTTTCCCGGATGCAGCTTTTATTTGGGCCCGATTACTTTTGGGCACAGTCATCGTATGGCCTCTGTCGACAGGGATAACCCTCATTGGGGTCAGATTGGCGTCCGCCTCACTGGCTCCATTCACTGGACCAGGCACAATCATTTAGAGCTGGCAGACCTAACACCTAACCCACAGATCTGGGCCAGCCCAGTCAGCAAATGCAAAACCCTCTCCCCTTGCCCCTTTAGCAAATCAGACTGGAAGGGGCGTAACATGAGAGAAGGGTGAGGCAATGAATGAGACAGGGAAAAGTAAGAGCAGAGGTGGATTGGAGGAGTGAGCAACTTGGGCACATTGGGATGATGAGGAATGAGGGATATAATGTCTGTGTGTGTGAGAGAGAGAGAGAGAGAGATAGAGAGAGAGAGAGATTGAGAGAGCAAAACATAGCTTTTCATCAGCTGACTGGCCAGCAGAGCTTTAACACAGTTTTGAGTTTTTGACCCCGATGGCCTCGGTGGCAGACTAATGATTTGTTACTGAACTCAGATGTTTGAAACTCCCACCACCCACCTCTGGGATGTACATCTAAATAATCAGAATCTGCATGTGATGTACCTGACCTAAGGCAAACAAGATTCAAATAAGAAATGCAGCTAGAATTTATTTTTCCCATTTGCGTACATGGTTATATCCTAATATAATATTATCTATGCCCTAAAAACATATATATAATTAATAGAAATAATACAGATGATTCCGATGGCTGTATTTGATTATTTTGCAGCGGCTGGCCTTTGCTGCTCTCTTGTGGTGCAACTGAAAGGTTGTGCTCTTTGAGTTAGAGTCTAAGAGGAAGGACATTTAACTTTGTGCTGCAGCATATTTCTATGCTTCTTATCTAAATATGAGTCACTCACTTCAACTGAAAAGAGTTACTTAGTTCCTAGTTACACTAAAAGGTTAGATTCATTCACATTATGAGCTAAATATGCTGAATTTCCTGCAGTTGAATACATGTTTAACAAATACAACACTTTTATAGTTGTGCCTGATGATGGCGCCGTTATAGAGCATAAGGAAACTACACGGGCTGCGCCTTTAACTGGCTCATACCATTAGTGACAGCGGGGAGGCTGCTGTTAGCCACTTCCACAACATGGTAACATTTCGGTGATATATGCCGCACATGTTTGATAGGCGCTGTAATTCTAAATGACACGTTGTAGTTTCATTTAAATGACCGAAGTATTATACAAAGACACCAAATGTGGGAGGTAACGTCGAACGTCGAACGGTCCCGGAAATCCCTCTATTTACAAACACACTCAGCTAGCTCTGTGCTACTGACCTGCTGAGAGCTAACGAGCTAACGAGCGGAGCGAAGGAACTCTTAAAGACGCCTTGAACGGGGATTTCGGGCAACGCTGCAAACGTGGGTCAGACATGTTTGCGACTACAGCGAGTGACAACCGCCGTGACGGCCCTGGAAGTGACGCAAAGCCGCCCCAGACCACCGCAACCACGGAATACTGCGCAAAGTTGCAGCGGTGGATGTGGCAGTATTACTGCGGGCATTCCAGCTGGCAGAGCTGGGCGGCTCTGGCAGCTTTCCCCCCTCCGTGCAGCTTCCCTCCGGCGGGGATAAGCGCCCAGACGCTGGGCTCGCCTGCCCCGACCTCCGGCGGCGGGCAGCAGGAGGCTGTTGACACGGTAAACGGGTACAGCTACCCGTATCCCCTCAGATTCCCTGCATCCTCTCCTCATCCGGGTGCGACCCCGACCCCGACCCCAGGCACTGATGCCCGGCCAGCCCAGCAGCAGAATGGGAATCCACCTCAGGCAGGTATGGCTCAGTTCGACAGTGAGCTGCTGTAGAAATCTGTGGCCTACATCTTTCAGAAATGCTGCTCGGCTCCCAGTAACGTGTGGGCTTTATTATGTGTAAAGCTGGTTCATGAAGGTCTCTGTGCTGTTAAGCTCCGGTAGGTTTCGGCAGAGACCTACAGCAGCTAGTCACTGATCTAAGATCATGTGTTTGAGT
Organism: Gadopsis marmoratus; assembly: GCA_036023855.1. Classification (NCBI taxonomy): domain Eukaryota; kingdom Metazoa; phylum Chordata; class Actinopteri; order Centrarchiformes; family Percichthyidae; genus Gadopsis; species Gadopsis marmoratus. The sequence goes on along the minus strand of JAVQJF010125737.1, from coordinate 59,749 downwards.
GTATATATATATATTAGACAAGCTAATGCAGAAATGTGTGAAATTTAAAAAAAACAAACCCAAAGCATCCTCAGACCACTTGCCTTTTTATCTGCTTTATATAGGATGGGAGTACACCATCCCCTCTCTTCTGCAGAGGTTCCTAGCTGAGATAGTGGACTTCTTTATCCTGTTTTGTGTGAAGGCCACCATCGTGCTGTGGATCATGCATCTGAGTGGCATGAAGTGAGTGAACCTATTCGACACTGTTCAGAGCCCAAACTGGGCAGTAAGAAATTCACATGAACCATCTCGGTCCATCTTGTAGCTCTGGGGGTCCGTTTTGCAAAATCCGATATTTGCATCATTGCGGTTTCAACATTGCCCAGATCCGTCCTCACACAGGCACACTGTCCCTCTTCTTTAAAGGGACATCACCAAATTTATCACTCACTTCATTGTGGAGGAGATCGATGAGAACACGTCCATGGAGGACCTACAGAAGATGATGGCTGTAGCTCTGGTCTACAGGGTGCTAGTGTGCATCTATGAGGTGAGTCTAGGTGAGATAGATGTAATATGCAATCGACAAAAATGACATGTTAAGCTGTGCAGGTCATGTTTATTAGCTTAGAATGCAGGGTCGTTTTTAGACCATGGTTATATGAATGCTGAGAACATCTGTGGGTGGAGTGAGTCTTTAATTTGACTTTTAATTAAGTATTTAAACCAATGTCTTCCTAATGTAGTGCTGCATACAGGTTTTTCCCAGCTGGACGGAAAGACTCATGCCAAATTACTTCCTAGCGCACCATTTGCAATCGTAATTGAAAGGTAATACTAAAATATGTAACATTTTGCCCCTTCGGTGCGAGCTGCCTCATTGCAACAGTGAGAAGAGTCGGGCACGGTCGTAGTTCTTCCACAACACAACATTACTTCCCACAGAGGACAGTGATGCAACGTTGCGTTCATAGTTGCCTGAGATTAGGTCATGTATCGCGTCTCTGGTTCGACTTCATCAGTGGCTTGTTTTCCCAGGTGGGAAGCAGCACTGGGACATTCAGGCACCTCTGCTCAGACTAACGCCATCTGGCATGTTTACGTCCTTCTACCTTGTTTGTTTAAACCCGAAAATTAATTCCTGTCCTTTGTACTCCTGCATGTGACAGCGTGCCAGTGGTTGTACGGTGCATTTTATGGCATGGCCCGGGAGCTCATGGAGTTATTCACAACGTGCAGATCATATTAGGCAAAAAATAAATTACGTTCAGTGATTAACTGTGTAAATGTTTTTCACTTCTTGTCCAATCAGACGATCTGCATTTGGGGCGCTGGTGGTGCCACGCCAGGGAAGTTCCTGCTCGGCCTGCGGGTGGTGACGTGTGACACATCCACTCTGGTCCGATCCAACCAAGTTTTTGTAGTCCCAGCATCTAATGTTTCCCTCTCTGCGTGAGTGATCACACGCTGGATACGTTATTTTTTTGAGTGGGAAAACTATCTTGGTTGGCCTAGATTTCCACTTAAAATAAGCATTTGATTGTCCAAGTTGAATAGTTGTGTCTAAACCAATTCCTCTAGCAGTATCTAGTATCTGTAGAGCATCTGTGCGTTGATTCTCAATGTAACTTTATTTTGTTTTGTCTCTTTCACAGCTCTACAGTGCGGGCACTTAATAAGAACTTCTCCATTGCCTTCCTCTTTCCTGTCTTCATCACGCTCCTCTTCTTCCAGCATAACAGGACTGTGTATGACATTGTGGCAGGGACCATCGTTGTCCAGCGCAGGGGGGCCAGATAGCCTGTCCTCCAGCAGCAGACTCTCGTGTACTTGGCAGGGTAATGACAGAGTGCTACAGGCCCATGTGTGCCGAGTGTCTTGAAATCAGTCGCAAATGAACTACCTTTGGGGGAAAAAAGGAGGGCGTGGTCCCATTTCTTCAAACAAACAAACACGGACTTAAACTGCACTTTAAAATTGGATGCATGGAGGTTTAGGCATGGCAGTTTGGAATCAAAAGAATCCAGCTTTACATCATTTTGTATAAGGTTTAGTTTTTCCCATCGAATCAACAAACAAGCTGTCAGGGAACCCTCTGAAGTATTGTGATTTTTAATAATTGCAAAGTATGTTAAGCTGAAAAGGGGGAAGTCAAGATGCCGGGAGACTGCTCCTCGCTATGTCATAATGTATTGTTTCTTGGTTGTTGTTTTTTTTTTGCGAAGCTTAGAGCCCCTTTGTGTAGGTAGGATATAAAAATTCTAAGGTGCCTCCCAGTGGCTGTACCAGGAAAGGAGCCCACCAATTTTCAGTGGTTAATTTTTCTACAAACAGAAATCTGAATAATTTGGCACGTGCTATAATCACAAAGAGTTCTTGTACACATAGGGGCTTTAAAGCAGGATTAAACATTATTAGATTCTAAGCTTTGCAGCATTTTCTTCAAGGTAATAATGGTGAATCAGATGTTTGTTTTTTCATGTTGAGTTGTGATTATTTTGAAGCACTCAGACTGAAGAACAATAATGGCAGGCTCATTTGTATCCATTCTTTGTGCCTATGGATATGTTAATGAGGAAGTATTGTTTTGCTGTCTTTCTTCCATAGTGAAATGTAACAATAACCTTTCTCCCTGGTGTATAAGGTTCAAACACAAGACATTGTGTTTGTTTATTCCCCCGCTCATATTTCCTGTCTTGACTTGTAATTCTTGTGACTCAGGGCAACTCTTTTGCATCAAAGAACCACTGATTGTCTGAGCCGCATCACTGAATTCTGCTGCTCATGTCAGATTTTCAATTATGCACATTGTTAAACTCTTCTGGTATTAAAGATTATAAAGGATTTATTCAGATGCTATGATGCTGGTTTAGCAGTCCACTTTAGAGTTTACTTAAATCCACAGTATGACTATGGAAGTTCACGCATTCAAAATTAAAAAATTCAAGTTTAAACAAAATCAAATAATATATATTCAGGTTTCACAAATTCAGATACCAAAATCGTATATGTATTTTATTATTAGTGTTTGTAAATGTATTATAAGAGCTCTTGAAATACATCCTTTGCTTTGGGGTTTCTTTCATTTTGTGCCGAAAAAGATTGGAAGCTTCGGTGCTTCAAACTCAGCAAACACGATGACATCTGGTGGCTTGTGAAACGTACAGCACCCCTTCCCTTCATGACTGGGGCCGACGCAGCACCACACCTCACTGGCATTAATAGTTGGTAGTCTCATATGTGTGCAATAACAGTACAAGAAGCCTGCATGATATTAATAACAGGGAAACAAAAAAAGGTGAGGGGTGACAAATGGTGCCTGTTTAAGCAGTTTTAGGACTACTTGATGCAGCAGAGTGGAGCTCCTCTCCATAACCTGTGAGAGCATCAAAATGTTAGAATACCTAATTATTTTAATATAATAACTTTCACTTAATCAACTTGCTCAGAAGATAAAGGACCTATTTAAATATGTATGCTATTGTTCAGAACTGCAGTATTAAATAGAGATGTTATTGTGCAATATGTTACAGTAGGCTGCTATGATATTGCATTTGTCATTAACAGATGACCATTTGATGTTGTGCCATACAAGTACAAGACATGCAAAATACATGCAAAATGTCGAAGCTGCAATAATATTTGATTCATGGTCTCAAATGTGATAAAACTAACTTTTCTTTTGCACAGTATTTCAATTCCCTAGGCAGACTGATAAAACCTAAAAGAAAAGACTTGCTGCTGATCTACAAAATGACAACAATTACTGCTAAGGAGGTAACTGTAGAATATTAAATAAAAGATTCCATTTAGGCTTCTTTTAGATTCTTGTTTAATGACTTTTTTCCTCTTGCTTAAGAGGCCTGCAGCTGTGCAGAGGAAATGTCTGAATATAGTAGGGAACTTACAAGAACACCAGGCGGTGTTAGAGAGAAACATGCAAATAATTTGAGTGTGATCACAGTGCAGTGTCTATTAAGTTTAAAACATGAAAGCAGGTATAATTTTATTATCTAGTGGACAAAGTTCAGGCTGTTTCAGAGTTCTGAAAGTAAAAATGGCTGATTTAGCAAAAAAGAAACTGAACATAATTGACAGGATTTTCAGAATACATTAAGAAATCAATTTTCTTTGTCTCATGCCTGAGAATGTGGGTGATAGAGCTACTGTGCTATAGGAATACAGGATTAAAGGGATTAGTTTGTGTTTAAAGACCTGTAAAGGACATTACACGCTCGGGTATAGCCGGCACGTGGTATGCACCTTAATATCAATATCTGGCTTTCTAACTCCCAATTATGTGTTATGACAAAAGTCATCAACTCCACTATCAGGGTGTCATTAAATCTACACTAGGAAAACTGTTGTTTCATATAGATGTTAAATACAGAGGTCTTTATTTTGAGAAGTTACATTTATTAGATTGGCTTTTCTCCACAGCTGCTTACAGCACACATCAGAGAGCACATAAATGCGTGTGGCCCAGATACAGTAGATGGAAATAGACTGTAGTTACTGGATGTTGGCATTATTTTCAGAGATGTTTTTTGCACACAATCTTTATGGAATAGTGAAAAGCACAGCTGGTGTTTTTAGAACTGATAACCTCTCTGTTTGTCACTTCACAGTTCCCGTCTTGAGCAGACAATGACGGGAACATGAATCTGCAAACTCACTCCTGGAGCACAAATATCACTTTCACTATACTGTACTGTGCTTTATTACACAGGAAGTGTGGAGTTCTGTGGTTGTCAGGTGCACAAAAGAAGGATTTTACAATTGCGTGTGTGTGTGTGTTTGTGAACATTTGGAACAGTTTATTTTGAAAGTGGTGCTTTCCAATATATATTTCTCTGAAACATTACGTATTTGACTAAAGAAGCAGCAGCAAAAATAAAGGGCAACTTATTATTCATTAAGAGATGAACGCTAAAAAAATCCGAGCTATGCACTGTCTTGGCTTGAACAGATTTCATTTTCTGGTGACCAAACAACCCGCCCGCCATCGTCCAGGTGTCCAGTCTAGGTATCAAAATCAGTGAGAAGAGCTCAGACAAAATAAGAAATACAGAAAGCTTGTATGTGAAATAACAAAACCATCACTTATTGTAAAAAGATGGACAAAAGAATTCCTCCAGGCCTTGGACGTGCGTTCTCATTGTGCACATGCTATTTGTATGACAGTACGGTGCTATTTCTTACATGATGCTACAATGTTGTGGGACCTTTTATACTACTGAGGTTTATTGTTCACTACAGCGATGGCACAGTACCATGGTACTATCTGTGAAGATTCACAGTCACCCAGGTCATGATATAATGCCTGGGACGGATGAGAAAGAAATCTACGGCAATTCCAGTTCCTTTGATTTAGCACCACTAGATATATAAAAATGTATATTACATGTTATTTTTGTAGTATTACCAATGTACGGACACCTCTCACTGGTCAATAAACACTTTGTGTTTGATTAAAGGTCTAAGATCATAACGGTTACTCATATGACAAAGTTTTGAGACAATTACGTAACATGAACTAATGCATAAATTCAGTTACACTCATTTCTTTTTTTTTTTGATTTCCAGTGCCAAAGTGCTGTGGAGTTGAATTTCTATGAGCTGTGTTTAGCCAGGGGCATATTTTGTCTCACGGGTCCCAGAAGGAAGACACAACGTTCGTTCGGCTCTCCTCAGAATGGTAGGTTTTTAAATAGCAACTATTAATCCTTATGAATTAGTAATCATCACCAGTCTCTTGCCAACCTTCTTGCTCCAACATGCACACAAATGAAACAAAGGACCCAAATCGCAGACACCATTCAAGACCATTTACTAGCTTTTAATTTGGTTCTCTTGAGCTGTTTGTGCACCATGCTGCTGTCACGGCAGCTGTGGTTTACCGAGCTGTCTTTATCTGTACATTTCCTTCGTGGCTCCCTTTTTGTAATTCCTTGCATTCTGGCCTTTAGAAATTAGCACACCATCTTGGCGCTTGCACCTATACCCATGTGTTTTTCTGATGCCAACGCGTGGTGGTAGAACATATGTAAATGCACTGTGCTGAATTATAAATGTCTAACATCTTCCATAAATTTCAAGCTTGTAGAATTTAGATATGAGTAAAAAATGTATTAATCTCCTTAGATGGCTTTGAGGCAATTACAAAATTAGCTCCCTGTCGTATAATCGCTGTGCACAGAGAAGAAAAAAAACTATCCAAACATTTTGTCAGCCATTGTGCATGATTTTAAAAGTTCACCACTGCATTTTTGTCCTTCAGTGGCAAGTTTTTTGTGCTGCTCTCTGTGCCAGGGAACTGAGAGAGGCTTAGCAATAATTACGCCTCGAGTGGCTCTAATACAAATTTCACAGGGAGACAGAGAGAGAGAGGGAGAAAGCAACAGAGAGTGTGAGACACAGAAAGAGAGAAGACAAAAGCCCGAGAGGAAAGGAAAGGATTGGAAAAGGGAGTTCAAAATGGGAAGAGAAGTGGAGGGAAAACAGGGAGGAAGAGAGAAAGAGTGAGAGGGAGTGAGTGAGAGAGGCTGAGGGACACCATGCTTGAAAATTCTCTCTGATCTTTGAGCCGTGGGACCAGAGGCGATGGAATACCCCGCAGGACTCTATTAAAATTCATTCAGCTGCACTAAGGCGCTCAGTTATTATAGAAAGGATGCCCTGCACAGCTCAGCTTTCTCTGTACAGGAACAAGTACAAATAAAGACAAACAGATGCATACACACCCATCCAAACACACATAAACAAAGTTGTCTTGATAGCCAAAGGAAGACGCATTGAGGACAATGCTTTTGAACTCTACTTACTGCAATATAATATATGACTTTAGCAAAGACAGCTTCATCAGAACTGGAGCCCTGAAGGTATGTAGACTTTTGACCAATCTGAGCAATTCTTTTGAAAAAGCAATCTTGTTTTGTATGAAGATTAAAGCTGCATTAACTGATTATCTTGCCACAAGAGGGCAGCAGAAACAATCTCCAAACACAAAATTCACATATCATCACCATATAATGTTGATGCAGGGAACTTGTTAGCAAACAGTTGCTTATTTATACATCCAGCAGTTACAGAGAAACATCAAGGGAGTGAAGACTAGGTGAATTGTAGAAAAAAATCAGTAGATTAACCTGGTGGGGTCAATAGAAGTACGTGAAACTGGAAAAACACGGATACACGTTTGTGACTTACCTTTTACAATGCTGTTACAGCTGGACTTTCCATCTGACTCAATAGATTGATATTTCATGGGGATTTTTATAGATGGAGGCTCCACCCTTAGATACCTCACAGAAACTCACTCCAGGCCTTTGAATGCTCTCTGTAAGACTGCAATGTGTTAAGCAGCCCTCTGTAGAGAAATGGCATCGGGTCTTTGTGCTTGGATCAGTGTTTTTTGTGCATCTGCATATGTCTGTTCTAATAACAAGAAGCTGTTATCTGCGTATATCTGAAGAAACCCATTCCAGTGTGTACATTTGTGCCACAAAGCTTACTTCACTTAGCATTCCCGTGTCTACTCCGGCACGAGTGTGTGTGTGTGTGTGTGTGCGGCAGCAGCCGGCTGAACTGCAGGACCACTCTCTGACTGACAGACAGACTGGAAAGTGACTGTGATAACAAAGAAAAACATTGGCTTATAGTAAAGTGTTGGAGCAGAAGGAGAGGAGAAGAGCTGGAGCCAAAGAAAGTAACAGAAGGAAAAGCTATTATGAGCAAATGTTGTGACACAAATGCAACCTCCCATGTGAAGTGAATATTAGATTACATTTCATCAATCAGTCAACAGACGGTTGTGTCTGTGTTTAGACAAACCCAAGCCGTTCTCTGTATTACCCAGCAGAGGGAGTTCCCTTTGAATTTACTGTCTGTCTTCTGGCTCCCCAGAGCAGGCTGTTCATTGGTTCTCAATAGCCCCAGTGTGGAAGGCACCTCAGCCAATCGGCTCGCTTCTGGGCCACAAACATCTGAAGTAGTAATAATGTGGAATGTGCTGGCTCGGCATGAGCTGTCAACTAGAGGATGTAGTACTATACTATATGCGGATAGAGGGAGGCGACGAGTAGAGAGGAGGAGGAAGTGGTACTCCACTCCACAAGCACTCCATGACAAAGCAGTAGCCTTATATTGTGCAGTGAGTTCGTGTGTGTGTGTGTGTGTGTGTGTGTGTGTGTGTGTGTGTGTGTGCGTGTGTGTACAAAGCAGTACAGTCAGCTGTTCTACATTGCCAAACATCCATAAAAGCGCCCCACCCTCTGTGCCTCTCCCTCTTGTGAACTCACACTCGCAACACATTATTTTCTCACATGTACACCCTTGCACAACTTGTGCCCAAACAGTCCTGTGAACAACTGTATCAAACATTTATCTTTATATATATACATGCAGACATGGACAGAGTTTGATTGGGAATACATCCCAAGGGAGTGGTCCACGATAATGTACTGCAGGAACACAAATAGCATTTTGATAAAAAGGTGTTTGAAGAGTTCAAGTAGGCCTAAGGATATGCAGTGTGCCTGTGTGTGATTAATAAACATACTGAGCATACAGTACTGAGTCATGTATTTAATCCCTCAGCACACTGACTCTACAGGGCATTTTTGTGTGTGTGTGTGTGTGTGTGTGTGTTGATGCATGGCACCAGGTTACATGCTTGACACAGAAGTTTCAGGCTCCAGGCTCTGACAGCTAGCAGTGACCCAGGGTTAGTGCCCATCCGTCTGAGAAACCCCATCCCACGTGACAGAGTAAGAATCTGTTGGATCATAATCTGGCCTGCTGACTGACAACATGTGCTAATGTAGGGTCGGCTAGTGGAGGTCTGCTATTAATAGAATGGAAAGCAAGAGCATTTATAAACACACGGACGTAGCACATGCATGCATGTATAACTGCACACGGTAAGATACAATATTCTACTTCACAGGATAATTCCTCAGTTATATCGTTCAGGTGTTTGCTAACTCTTCTTTAGGTATCTATTAAAGTCAAACAGGTAGATCCCTTTATAAAAGCAGCCTGTACAGAGAACATATAGTACCGTATTTCCTCAGATAGCAGCCGGGGCCTTTATTTACCTGAACTGCAGAAGGTACCAGGCCTTTATCTGAAGCAGGCTTGTATTAGAGGCAGGCCTTGGTTCTAATTCTCTCTGTTTGATGAGTATAATTGGTCATATTTTAGTATGAAGCCTCATTTTGATCTGCTCCTTTTAGTTACTGCATCAGGCTGTTACTCAACACTTCCTGTATCCGTTTCAAAATAAAAGCATTCTAGCGGTTCAGTGGACAGAAGTCCTTGCCCTTGATTTCTTAACAAGGCTTTTATTGTATTCCATTTGCAGGAAACGTGTTATGGAAATTGAATTGACTTGCACAGTTCCCGTATGGCGCTTGAAATGTAGCTGCAACAGTTTGGCTGAGATGTAAACACACTCGTGATTATGTTGTTGAGTTTATTAAATTAAAGCAATGGAAATATACTATGTTAGTTGGCATGCACATAATGTGACAGCCACCGGGAGTTTATCCAGACGTGTTTTTTCCCCGGCCTATATGGGAGGCCGGCCTTTATTTGTTCATGTCGACCACACCATCAGCTGTTACTGCAGATGGTATTTAAACAGCACTAGTAGTAAGAAGCAATAAGAAGTAACAATAAGGCCATACAGCTGTGAATAGTAATAATGAAAATGCATTCATGCAAGTTTTAAATGTGTTTTGTTGTACTTGATGGAAGAGCTGTTTCAGTGCTAATAGAAGACAGTGTGAGTCTGAACACTTCCATCTAAATGAACTCTGCTCTTCATCAACGCTAGCTGGTCTGATCAGCCTTATCGCCTATTCTCTCCAAGCACCTCTTCCTTAGCTGCCAGCTTAGAGTAAATGTTTTAACTACTGCCATTATATTCTGCCATTTCCTGTTTTCCCTTTGCACAGCAGTCTAGCCTTTACTACATGTACAGTAATTTCCTTTAGTTTGGCTCACAAAGATTGATGTCCTCCATCGACCAGAGCTTTGGCTTTTTTTTTTTGCTCCCTTGTTTCTTGTCATGCGTCGTTCATTTCAGGACACATCTTTTACAAAACGGAAAGTCGACTTCACAATCTATAACTTGGTACATCATTTCATAATCGGCCGGTGTATGAGCAGGATGTTGAGTATGTACTGGCATGTGTGAGAATGTGGCGAAATGTGCCTTCGTCCCGTTGAGGACATGTAATCATTGAGCTATGCTATAAGTACCAAAGTGCCAGATAGTTATAGTATTCAGAAAAACCCTTTCCACTGTAAATGCGTCATGTAGAATGCCCCAGCAAATACACACACACACAAATACACACCCACAAAAGGAAACCATCAGCTACAATACATGACTCAAATACACCTTGCTATTTGGAAAGCCAGTGAGTGTGAGCTTGTGCCAGGTTGCCGGGGCATTTGTAGAACAAAGTATGCACTCTATCTTGTGCTTTATACCAAATAAAGCCTGAAATCACTGACAGAAACAAGGTAATGATCCATGGTCAGGCCTGAGATGTGTTATGCAATTCCAGCTACTAGCTTATTCTTAAGAGTCTGCATAAGTTAAAATCCTGAGAACTATGAAATTAGAGAGGATGTGATTTATAAATAGAGATTAAAGTTGTTTGATTAGAAAAAGAGAGCAGACAGAAAACCCTGCCAAAATAGCTAACATTTCAATCCTCTCAAATTTTCTAAAGCACTTCCTTCTAATATCACTTTGGCACCTGTATTTGTATCAGTATTAATCCACAAATGTCATGTGTGTCTATGAATTAACTCAGTATGAGGATATAATTTATATTTCATTCATCCATTCATCCAGGGCTAAAATCCTCACAAAGACATGCTCTCCACGTTGACAAGTTTCAACACACATTTGATGGTGATCCACATCAGGAGGTGGAAGAGAAGCCTGCCAATGGAATACCATTCTTGTCTAACTTGATTTCAGCTGAAATGAGAGATTGACTGGAAATGTGATGTTGCGATAGAGCGACCATACGAGCAATGAGGCGTTGATGCTTGTAATCAACAAATCAGGCGAGCAAGCTATGTGAAATTAAATGTGGAAAAATGGTAAATATATACCTTTGCCATCACGGCCGTGTGTCTGTGTGTTTCCATGATTGAATGGGAGGTAATGCTCTAGCGTCTCTGTTACCTTTACGCACAGAGCTCAAGATGCAGCAGAACCTGACACACAGATAGATGTATGTCGTATATAAATAATTACCATACCACAAAATGTAAGCGGTGTCACATTACTTTTGACTCTTGTCTTTTGACTTTTTGCACTCAAATTAGCAAGTAAATGATTGCCGAACATTTTCCCACATTTACTGTACAACATAAATCCACACTTCCCCTTGTGCAGATAACACGCAAGCAGACATAATCGCATGCAAACATGAAGGTTCACCATCATCCAACATAAACAAACAGTGAGAACACACTCAACGACTTAATTCTGGGGCTCTGCCTCACTGAGAGAGAGCTCTTCCCCACGTATGACAGCGACTACACATGCAGAGAGACACATCGATAAAGATTAATTGATGGTGTTGCTGAGTTTGTACAAGCACAATGTTATCAGGCCTCTTGTGGCCAGGCGTCTAGGGAAACAGTGTGTTGATGAGACAGCAATTTTATTCATTCAAGCTTTTAGGCCTTTGGAATCGAGCGTCTAGACAACACAGCCTGTTGGATTTTCATTTCCGATTGCACTTGAGGAGCACAGCAGTCAGATTACTTTGGTGGCAGAATGAAAGGCATTTGTATTTTATCGTAACAAGCACATTGTCAAGTCTTATTATTTAACTAGACCACTACTATAAGGTTCTGTACACTTGAATCCAGTGAACTGAATGTACTCATAAAGCTGGGGAGGTGGAAGAGCAGAAGCACTTTAAAACCTGTCCAGACTGCAGCGAAATGTTCATATGAGAGAATCTAACTGGATCAAACTGCTGAAGGAAAGTTAGAAGAAATAAATAGGAATTTTATAGGAATAATGGAAATTTCTTTTCACTTTTTTGACTCTTTTGTTTATTTATTTTAAACAGAAAACAAATAATGCTTTATAGGTGCTTGTAGGTGAATTTTGCAACCTTTGACCAGAGTCAGGGTAGCTGTTTCCCCCTGTTTGCAGTCTTTATGCTAAGCTAAGCTACCTGGCTGCTGGATCCAGCTACATATTCACCGTTCACCGGACGAATAAGTACACTTTCTCCACTGTTTAAGCTGCCTATTACACCATAACTGTGTATGATGTTGCCTGAACTCAAGGATGTTCACTTCCTTTACGTCAACACAGTGATTATAATGTAAGTCCTGGACTTAATTGGATTCTTAATATGGATTGTATTTCGTCCTTCAAGTTCATAGTGTGTGTGTGTGTGTGTGTGTGTGTGTGTTTTTCCTCTCATAATGTGAAATAAGCTAAATGAAACTAAAGTTCTGATCCTCAAACTAACCCTCCTATTTGTTCCTCAAGTACCACTTGAGGAAAAGGCCTGCACTCTAGCCCTCAAGTGGAATACCAACATACAGCTCTGGAAAAACCTAAGAGACCACTGCAAAATTATCAGTTCTCTGGTTTTATAGGTATGTGTTTGAGTAAAGTGAACTTTGAAAGATTTGGAAAATTTGGAGTAGTCTGTTATTATTTTCCAGAGCTGTATATCTCTGAGAGAGGTGAGAAGAAGAAAAATTAAATGCAGCATATGTGGAGAGAAGCCATGGCAGCAATAGGGATGCAAAGAAAGGGAAAGAGAGAGGAGGCAGGAGGGCAATGGGGACACAGAGGTGGGACAGTGGAAAGTGCTAATGATGGCGGTCAGAGGGCGAAGCCACAGAAGCAATAGTGATCGATGACTACGACATTGTAATCAATGAACGTGGTAAGACGGGGCATTTGTGCCAGTCTGCTGTCCCCCAGCTCCACTTGTCCTCTAACAACATTTCCAACAATATGTTTCTCCAACTGAAGATTGTTTTCATTATCGATTAATCAGTTGACTATTTGTTAGAAAAATGTCAAAAGCACTAAGATGTCAGAATATAGTGAAAAATTACCATCCCAAGGCACAAGGTCATATCTTCAAATTAGTTGTTTTGCCTGCCCGACAGCCCAAAATCCAAATATATTTAATTTACAGTTATATAGAATGGAAAAATATAGGATATCCTGACATTTGAGAAGATGCAAACAACACATTTGGGCAATTTTCTCTTTATAAAATACATTTGTTTTTTTACATTTTGTTACTTTTGGACAGAGCCAGGCTCGCTGTTTAACCTGCTTTCCAGTTATTATGCTAAGCTATGCTACTCGGCTGCTGGCTGTAGCTTCACAATTACCATACAGACATGAGAGTGGTATCTTCTTATCTAACTCTAGAGAAGAAAGCGAATATGTCTTTTTCCCAAAATGTTCAAATATTCCTTTACAGAATTAATTATTATTGTTATTATTAATTGCTGATACATTTTCTGTCAATTGTCATATCAGTTTATCAACTAATTATTTCTAGAATCATACTTGAATACCAGTCTCCTTAACACAGTTTCTGTGTTTGAATGAATGGGACAAACCCAGTATAATGCTGAGCTAAAATGCCACATTCACAATAGATCAAAGGGACATTCCTACTTTGTTTCTACAATTCTCCTCCTCACTTGTGTTGTGTGAATCCTCAGACTGGCAGGTAGTCTCTCTCTGTCACACGGTCTCACAGAAAAATGAAAATCAGACACCCGGGCAGACAGGCTGGGTGTAGGGCGAGTGCTATAGATTTGTTGGCTGCCTTTTTGAAGCTCATGTATTATCCAGCTGACCCCCCACATTGGGGACTGTGTACAGTAAAAGCCTGTCCTGATATCACTCACCACTCTTTGTATGCACGTATGTGTGTGTGTGTGTGTGTGTGTGTGTGTGTGTTTGCGTGCATACAAATGTGTGTTTGCCTGGTCAATAATTAAAGTCAAGGGTTAGTAGGAGGAGAGTGACTCAGGCCTAACAGAGACTTTTTCTACCCTTATTAAGCCAGAACAGACGGCTGAGGAACCATTCTCATTTATGATACATGAGAGACTGGTGTCTTTTATTTTGGAGGAGGGAGGGCTGAAAACAGACATCACATTTAAAGAAATGGCAACACCATATGCAGGGAGAATTACAATAAGGGTGAAAGTGGAGTTAAATATTACTACGAAAATGACTTGCAGTTTGAACAGTGAGTGCAGAGGGATAAAACAACACTGAGTGTCCCCGTAATATTGCAGTCTCATCTATGAAAGCAGCAGTCTAATAATAAGTTCTTGGTCCAGAACTAAGAGCCAATTATTTTTTCATATATAGGGAACATACACACACACACATACACCACACACCACACTTCTCTCTTCCAACCCTTCTTAATGTTTCATTAAAAGCAAAATGTAATGCCATTTGTGATCTGCTGCAACACTCAAATCAACATTCAGACGTCAGACGTCAGAAATACCGGGTGCATGCTGGCGTATGTGTGTTTGGACTAAGCAGAAGCACATGTATTTATGTTTGAGAATATACCTACATACTGTGCACATTTTTCACTGAGTAAAGTACATGTTTCTCCATTCCAATTAGGCCTGGACTTTTTACACAGATCGCATTGAGGCCCTCAAGATTACTTCCCAAAATCTGCCTGCCCAAGACAGCCTGATTCAATTGGCTGCAGTTAATACACAGATTGGAGAACTTTCTTTGCATTTTAATCCTTCCTGCTTCGTTCTCCCTTGTCGCAGAATAGGGAAGGTGTGTGGGAACAGGTTAGCCAATAGCAGGCATTCACTGCAGGATTACACTTGCAAGGACAACTTTAATCCTGTGTAATTTGGTAGTTAGAGAGGTGCTGTGAGAATGATGGTGTATGTGATTGTTATATACTGATTAAGATGCTGCAGAAGATGGATTTGAGTTTAGTTTGGATTGACAAAATGGGGGGAGGGATTCAGAAGCCAAGATAAAGAATTCAATGTAGTTTTGAAATAAAATAATGGATAAACAGTTGAAAAAGTTAGCTAAAGCTGATGGATAAATGGTTGAAAAACAATGCAGTGTCGAGGAAGGCGCACTTGAATTCATCTGACAGGGCTGCACATGTACATCTGCCAACAAAGATACCACTTTTATAATCTATTACTTACAAAATAATAGCATTTCAAAGGTGATCCTCTTGTGTGTTTAAATGTAGAGAAGTAGATATTAGTATTCATTTTCCTAAGTGGATATTGCTATACAGTATAAAATAAAAGTATATATAGTGAAACACTTCAATTATTCTCCTTTCTTAGACCTTGATATGATGCTGTCTGGTATCTGGCCCTGACACTTGTGAACACATCCACATTTGATCAAAAGGGGGAGCAGTGAGCAGCTGTAAAACACACCATCCCCTGTGCACAGAGAGAGCTCCAGCAGAAACTGTGGCCTTGAAATCTGAAGTGACAGCTGCTTTCAAAGCGTACCAGATGAGCGTTCTTCTACTGACAAAGTCTTTATTGGATTTTGCAGAGGGCTGACATGTTGATGCAGTGGCCTACTCATTCCCCTGCTTAAACTTTCACACCGGCTGGTGGTAAATGGTAAAATTCACATGAAATTGAAGAAAATTCTGTCATATAAATGCCCAAGAAGCTGGTGCTCAAGACAATAGTTGAGTGTGCTATGTTAAGAGGCATGCACTTCAGACACTGTGCTACTCTGCTGTCCAGTAAAGCAGAGATGTCCGTGCATTAAAATCTTTGAAAATCCCTTAAGTGTTGCTTCCAAAGGCTGGTCAACATTAATTATTCATCCACCTTAGTGCATGTTTTAAGTTCAGTGAGTTATTTATTCGTATATCAGGTGAAGTGTCAAATACCTTGTTTGTGTATACTTGTCAGTCAAGTGGATGTCTCTTATTTAGTTCAATGTCTTTGGCTGGATTTTCCTGGTTATCTGTCAGAAAGGGTTAAAAACGTTTTTGACAAGAGCATACAGTATTTCACAATAGGTTGGACAGCGGTGATATATCTCATCGTATCCCGTTTCTAACATTTAATTTGGCACCCTTTGCCCAAAAGAGAGCTTTTTAAGTGCTGAGGTTAAAAAATTGCATTGGCATTAAAGATATGAGTCATTTATTCTCACAAAATAACCATATAGGTTTAAACAGCCAGCCACCATTGCTCATGGCTCTTCCCGTACAGGCCACACCTGCACACTTTATTGTCCCTCACTGTTCACACCTCCTACAAAGAACACAGGTACATCTCTAGGGAGTAACCCAACCCTCAAAGAATCTGCTCCTCCTTTGGGAGCAGTTCTTTATTATTCCTCAAGCACGCCATGGCCATGGCCCTGCACTACACACACACACTGCGCGCACACACACAATTACAGTATGTATTATTATTGTATTCTGAATGGTGTAAGTCATTCAAATGAAGGCTTTGGCAGACTCAGGGGAACTGCCCAACTGACTTTTCCAACATGTGTTAGCCCTTTTGAATTTCTAAAAAGTCTAACCTGGAGCTTTCCATATGTAGGGCCATTCGTCGACCCGTTGTGAGAGTGAGTAGGTGTATACATGTGAGTACATGCACAGATGAAAGCGAGAGAGGGTAAAGACTGGAGCGAGTACATGCTTGTGTGTAGCATGCACCCCTGTGACCTAGCAAGACACTAAGCAACCCTATTATTAAACCACAAGTCAGGATCATTTGGTGATTTATTCAGAAGCATATTGTGACACGCTGTGAGGGGAAGTCATACAGGACACAATATGAAAGTGAAACTACAGGAAGCACAACAGGGACTTTAAGTTCCAAACGGCATGTATAAAGTCTGCATAATAAATGTTTGTGCACTGAAACTCTTCATTCCTGCCTCCATTCAAATATCAAAGTCCATTCACCACCAGACGTGGTCTCTTCATTTCTATGCATCCAGGCCATGAATGTAATGCTAGCCTCCTGGCACACAGGGCAGCCTACCTCTCTGTCTCTTTGTTTGGCATACATGTGACACAGGCACAATAGAGTGCTGGACAATAGGCCACTTAATGAGTGACTGGCAGGGAGTGGGATACATCCCAGCATGTCTGTCACTCTGCAGCCTCGTGCACCCTGCTGCTAATGGTCAGGGTCAGGTTGCACTCTCCTGTGACGAACAGGCGATGGCTGCCATATTGGAAATCTTGGAGAGGTCACAGAGGTCAAGATGGTAAAATAAATACACTGAAAATAGGGGATAGGGGTTAACTGGGTATTTAGATATTTCGTTAATGTTGACGTTTAATACTTTTTCAGCAACGGTATCTATGGTTTTTCTGAAGTTTGGTTCCTACAGTAATAACACGCCATGGTAAGGAAAGCTCCCAGTTTTAAATGGTCAAATATGTGACAGAGCCACAGAGAGCCAATTTAATTTAGCAGCTTAAGGTGAATTAGCAATAACCAAATCATGTCATGCGTTTTCTAGTACTCCATGATAGTGTATATGTTTGTGGTGGTATGTGTGTGTGTGAAAACAGTCAGCAGCTGAGATTTCCCACCTTGTCACTATCAGCTGACGACCAGTCATTGCCTTCAGCTGAGCCGATTCTCTCTGAGATCTCGAGCTTTCTACGTTTCTACGTCATGACCTTGTGGCCTGTTGACAGCGGCTCCCTGAGAAAAGTTGGAGGATCAAGCATAGGACTGATGAGCCCGTGGCATAAACAATAGCCACCAGTGTTCCAAAAATTACTTTTTCAAATACATCTTGAATTCTCACTGTATTCATGCGCTCACCTCACTGAGACAGCTTTGCTTTTCACCGTCAAACATTGCTATGTATTTGTAATATTTTAGTTTCGATACACTTTATGTGTATATCATATTTCTTAACTTTTATTCTTTGATTTTTCAGGCCTAAAATTACATATAATAGATTCTCATAATAGTACTCTAGGTTTTTAGGGTTACTTATCTATACCATGCATATTTTCTCACATTCCTTTTGCGCTGTTCTGCTTTTGTGACACTTCAATGTCTGTGCATGGGATCAATAAAGTTTACCCTATCTTACGCCGCGGTGGAAGAAGTATTCAGATCAATTACCTAAGTAAAAGTAGTAATACTAGAATATAAAATCAAAAGCTTACTTAAGCTTAATAAAAATCTATGTTTTATAAGGAAAAATGTACTTAAAGTATTTGCATTACAGATACAATCACATGCGGCATTTTAATGTTGTCACTGGCGGAGGTGGACATAAAGCTACTACTTTATATATTGTTGGGTAGTTTAATGTATAACAATGCATTGTATTTTATAAACATATAAACACAATATGTTTTCTACGTAAAATCCTCATATGCAGAGGAACAACTGCAGCTGCCATATGTAGTGGAATAAAAAAAAAATACAAAATTGACCTCTGATATGTAATCAAACAAATATGGCAGAAAGGGGGGTTTGCAGCTGAAACGCGAAGAAGGGTTGTGCCACTATTGATGCTTTCTTTTTGGGGTGAGGCTGGGTTAAGACAGCTCCATATATTACATATTAAGAATAAAACTAAGAATTGAAAAAAACAAAATTAGCAATAACTCTAGATTGGGGCACAAGTTCCACAGACTATTATGTTAACAAGTCTCACACACACACACACACATGCTATGAATATGTCCACACACTTACTACTAATACTGTAATGGCATATGGAGGCTACTGTATATTCTCACGCCCTAGTAGCTGCTGCTGTCAGTGAACTTGCTGTTTGCTCTGCTCCGAGCCCTCTCATATATTTGCATGAGTAGCTTTCGAACTGCTCCATTTTTGAACTCCTCTCCCTCTCTCTCACTCTCTGTCTCTCTCTCTCTCTCGCTCCCTCTCACACACACACTCTCTACCTCTCTCCCTCCCTCTCCCTCTCTCCCTGTCTCTCTCACTCTCTGTCTCTCTGTCTCTCCCTCTCACACACACTCCCTCCCTCCCTCTCCCCACCTCTCTCTCCCCCTCCCTCTCACACACACTCCCTCCCTCCACCTCTCTCTCCCCACCTCCCCCTCCCTGGAGGTGGGGGCAGAGAGCTGTTAGCTGCGCGCTGCGAACATCGTTAGGAGGGGAGACGCTTTCCACCGTCAGCGCCGGAGCAGCAGAGCAGGGGAGCCCTGGCAACAAGGAGAGCCACGCACTCAGCAGCCCGTTACACCCGACAGTAAGTCACACAAAACTGCTCATTCAGTAGCCGTTCCTCCAGCCTGCCATTGCTTCCACTGTGCCACTTTTGTCTGGTGGGGCTGCGGAGAGAAAATGGCTGGAAGAACTAGGCAGGGTGGCGCTGGCGCTATCACTTCAAAGCCTTGGGAAATGTTTTCTTCGCCCTCCGACCTATTTTTAAGTGGCCGAGCGGCGCGGCGGCGTCCGGGGTTTTCGGTGTGCGCACTTGTCATTTCGGAGCGCGAGCGCAAAGTAGTGTTGAAGTGCGGCGAAAGAGAGCGGAGGTTTGGCTGGATTCTGACCGAGCGAGGAGCGCGTCCGCCGGGGCGAGCTGGTGTCGGGCAGGCGCCGCACTTTCAGTAACTGCGCCACTCGACCTCGGCTCAAACATTTTGCTCTTCGCAGACTGTTTCTCGGCGCTTCACACTGACACACGCCGCTAAGCGACGCCGCTTCGAGCCGTGTGTCTTCTCCCCAACTGTTGTCGGCGCTGGCGAGGACTGTCAAAGGCAAGCGTTGCATTTTTTATTTTATTTTTTTGTATCCACGCTTCACCCCATCGCGGAAGTGTTTTCTCCGCACGGAAACACGCGAAACAACGACAACTGCCCACAGTCCGCGCGGTTCTGTCCGGCGGTCGCACCCGCGTTGCACGTCCCGGCAGCTTTATTAAAGACGTATTTGCTGCTGCGTATGGTTCTACACCGCCAGCTGGTTTGTAAAGGACTCGGGGTTTGTGGTTTGCTGGACTGCCCGTGATGTCACCCGTCCAAGCTTGGGCCATTACATAACGGGACTGTGGGGGAAGCCTGTGGCAGCAGGCGGCTTCTTTCCTCTGTTTACACCTCGGGAGTTGCACTCGGGGAAGGCTGCGTGTCCCGTGTGGCAGCCTGTGCTTTCACGCACATTATCAATTCATTATGGCATCCGAGTGAGACCCAAGTGCAACTGCTGCAGTTCTCCTCACCGGCTTGAAGTGGCGGATCCAGCTTCACTCGTTGGTCTCTTCCCACGTCTGAAACGTGTCCTGTGAGCCCGTTGAAGTTAACCTTCCCTTCGGCAGGGGATGAACTGGTCATCTGTACAAATGTCTCGCCGGAAGCTTTACTCTCATGTGTGACCGGCTGCACGCGGGGAAAACATCTCAGCCCAAGAACATAGAAAACGTAAACTGTGACATTTGTGTTCGCGATATATGAATAGATTGTCAACTCAGCATTGGGCACGACGAACTTTCCCATATGGGCGTTTTTAAATGAGAGCGTTTACAGTTCAAAGGGAGATTACAGCCAAAATTGATAAATCAACTAGTCAGCTGCTCACCTCTTTTCAGGCCGCTGCACAAAAGAGTTTGAAGGTCACCTGAAACACCTACATGCTTAAAAAAAACCTTTTGTCTTTTCTTGTGTGGCATATTTCCCAGCGCATGTCATTTCGCCAAATATTGTTTTTAAAAAACTTCAATAAAACATCAGGTTGTGCCACCCTGCCGCTTCTTCATTGACCAGTAGAACTTAATGATGTTAGTTTATTTAGCAACGTTTCGGTAAAAATACATGTACAGTATTTGAGACCTACAAGTGGCTCTTCTCACCAATTGCTGACAGATGGCGCCTGTTTAGATATTACATAAAACTGCAAGTTCCTGCTGCTTTGTGATTCACTCGCTTGCAACATTGTGCATTAGGAAACAGAGTGCTTTTTATATATACACTGCTCAAGGAATAAATGTCTTGATCAGCCTCAACATTGGTTTTATGGTTAGGTTTTGGAACAGAAATGGCTTCCGCTTGCATTCATGGATAAGCCTGAAGTGATCTTTCATGTTTGATCGTACGAATGGCCTATGTATTCACAAATGCAGCAACACAAAAAGTCATGCAAGATAGTTGCTACTGTCTTTCTTCCTCAATATCTACATGGTTTACAAGTGCAGAATGTGTAGTGTAGTATTGCATACCACGGTGTCATGATGGCATAACATCAATGACAACAATGGGGAGTGGGACATGTCCATGGAGTCTTTTTAATTCATATCATCAGTAATAATGTTGGCTGATTATTGATTTAGGAGTGAGTTAGGGAAACAATTAACAACAAAACTCAGTAGTACAGTTTGAAGGTGATAAGGAGAGGACTGTTCTATGATAATCTGGGACAGGCAAGTAGAATTTTAAGGTGAATGAATTTGTGTGAGGTGCCATGTCAAGAATTTCACCAAACATGAGCAGAGAGGGAACTGTGACCAATAGAGATATTGAGACCGTGCATTTTGTACCCAATTAAAATAATTTCAGTTTTGCTTCTGTTTAATTTGCAGAGACTTTGGCTCACCTGGGTCTCTGTCCTTACAGTTGAAGAGGCAGCAGGTAGGAGAAGGGAGAGAGGTAGTAACCCAGTATTAATCCCTGTGGAATACCATGAGGAAGTCTTTGAGAGCATGGTCTTAATGGAAATAAACTGTTGTACTTAAGAGATCAACGAAAGATGTACAGATTTGGTCATGCCAATAGAGCATAACTGATGCTGATAATTGATGTAAAAAGCCATATTTAGGTAGAGAAGAGTCGGCATGGAGTATGGGTCGGCTTAACTGTGAATTTGAATAGGGCAGTTTTGGTGCTGCCATAGTTGCCTTGCAGATGTGAGTTAAGCTGAGTGGAAACAGTTCATTCCAGGATTTTAGAAAATAATTTTAGGGTTGGGATGGAACAAAAGTTTCAGCACCAGGTCTTTCCGTATGGAGGTTGACAGCTTAATGCCTGCAAGTCTTCAAATTGGAGCAGAAAGGGTTTTGAATAGATCCGTAAGAGCAGGAGGTTCAATATTTTTCAGGTTTCTGAAAGTCAGTGCTTTGCCTTAGTTATAGTAGTAAACACAAAGCCTTTGTGATAGGAAAAACCAAACTATAGTGCTCTATTGTGCGGTCATGCCACTGTGAGTCAGGCGTGCTATTCCACCCACGTACCCCACACACACACACACACACACACACACACACACACACACACACACACACACAGTACTACTGCCACCATAGCCTTTGATTCCAGCCACCACTCACTTTCAAATGGTAATGAGAGGCAATTAGAAGCCAATGTGTTCTAATCACAAGCCATTTAACTGAGCTTGGCTCATTTGTCAGAGCCATATGTGCACACAGACCCACACACGCAAACACACATGAATACACACATCTGCTAAATCATGCTAGAGCCTTGTCTTTGTCTCAGGAATTTGCTGCCTATGAAAGGTAAACGAGGAAACCTATATGTGTGTATGTGTGGTTAAGAGAGACAGTGTGAGATTTCCAGGTAATGATTGGGCGGAGGTTTCATGGCTGAATGAGTAAGTGACAGAAATTCCTCTATGCTCCAACCTGCAAATACAGGCAGAGTGAATGATGGGTAGGCGGGGCAATTGGATTGACCAATGGCTGAAACGGGTATTTCTGTGTATATTTTGAAAATGAGTTGGAACAACAGGATTTACTCTTAACATTTGCTTTCAAAATAACTTTGACAGGTGACACACTGCAGGCAGAGGTGTAGTGAAAATTTGAAACAGCATTTACCCATATCCCCTGAGATTTATGGAGTCTGCATGGGCGAGTAAACTTTCTTGCTCTGTTCTTGTACATTTTGGCATGCATTGTCCTCCCATCATGCTGCATCAACTAATAATCTGTTGAATACAACAGTGCAGCCAAAGTTTACTGCTACTACCACTGCAGAACTGACTGCAAACTACACAAAGTGAAAGTGTGCTGCAAGGAACCATGACAAACATAGAAAGTTGTTATAATTATGTAAACATACATAGAAAAACATTTACCTGCTCTGTCTACGAAGAGAACTGTGCACTCAAGAGACAAAGCAATGCACACAAGCAAATTGTAGGTCTACAGAATATGTGTTCCAACACAAGCCACGATTAGCGTATCGATTAGATATTCTCCTGTTTCCGTCCTCCCTTCTCACCAGCATATATCTGGCCCATGTTTTTTTTTACCACTTTCACACTTTGTTTGATGCTGCATAATGAAAATTATGTCAACCCCTATGTGCTGCCTTCACACCAGACAGCTGTCACTGGTTAGATCCCGGTGGTCTCCTTTTTACACAAGAAGGTACGTCGGCTACACAGGAAATAAGCACAGCAATCTAGGTATTATGGGACAAAAAGAGAGTAAATTGATTGTGTGAGGAAGAATTATTTTGAAAAAATAAAGAGTGGTGAGTGGTGGGTGGGTGGCTGGGGGCGGTGGTGGGAGCAGATCAAGAGATTGAGCTGTCTGGTTGAACCATGCAGTGCGCTCAGACCTTTTCAGCTTTTCCTTTCATCCTCCTCTATTCACGAGCGCACAGAGTACACGTACATGCACACAAGAGAAAGGACACACTCACACACACAGAGCACTGCTTTTAAAAGGGATCAATGAGAGTTTTTTTGTATTTTGTGTGAAAGAACATTCCACCGTGTCTGATCGCTCGGGCCTTTATTGCTTAGTGCACGGTCTTTCGTTTCTTAGACTGCTGTAGACTCCTGAATGGGACAACAATAGCAATTCAATTGAGATGCCACGGCAGGCACTTGAAATCTTCAAGTCATCTATAAAGCGGGAAAACATGTCATTGTGAATATAAGGGTCAATGAGACCACTGTTTTATGGTCTTGTGAATCATTGAGCATCACTAATGCACTTGTTGAAGATTCATTAGTCATTTCTTAAACGTACAATTTAATCAAAACATTCGTTATAACATTCAGAGTTGCTTTTCTGTTTACTGATTTCCTTGTGGATCTATACCTTGTGTGTGTGAACATTAGAGTGCGTGTATACATTTACAGTCTTTGTGACCTTGTTTCCGTGCTTACCGTCTTTATTTTGAAGTGGCAGTCCAATCAATACCAATTTTCTGAATGACCAAGGTAGTCCCAGCATCTGAATGAGAGGAAGAGAGAGAGAGACAGAGGGAGAGAAATAGAGGAAGAGAGGACAAAATCCATCCTACAAACTTGTGTTACACTGTCGGGTCGATAAGCCGCTGCATGGTTCAATAACCATATGAAAAAGGGAAGCTGGCTTTGGGATGTAGTTCAGCCGTGTGTTGGCGTTGGCTCTGTAATGGCTGCCAGTGTAGCTGACATGATATAAAGTTGTCTATATGCCAGGCAAGTTGCTGTAAAAGGCTAATCTGGACCGAACCCCAGTGGATAGTATCTAAATGATGTCAGATAATAAACTGTTTTCAGCCTACAAATTTGAGTTCCTGCATCAATGTGAACCTAAGCAACTCTTCAAATCGGTTAAAATCCTCAGAGCTGTTTCATAAACTATCCCTAGAAAGATCGTTCCTGTGCCTGAGCTATATATCAAATGTAAGTCATCATGCATTAGTTAGTTCAGTATGTTGCTGGTTTGATCTCTCTGCCTTGATTCATTTTTGATCATACTCCATGTAAAGCCTGGGTGAGAGGAAAAGGTTTTAAACATTGGCCTCCCGATGGCCAAGTTAAATGAGGGAGAACCTAACTGATGGCAGCTCTCTCTTTATCGGACATCCAAATGTGGCTGGAGCTATTTTTTCTGTTTTAATGGTATTATATAGTATATAATAGAGACATGGCCCTAAGCTCCTTCAAGTGTGGTTCACTTAATGACAAACCCACAGCTCTTTTTTTTTGGGGGGGGGGAAGAGTATATTTCTACTCATCTCCACACTTCAAAAACATAATTTCTGTCCCTATTGTTCTCTTCAATCTTCCATGTCTTCTTGCAGCTGGCTTTTACCTCTACTCTTCTCTTCTCTTCTACTAGCCTAGTCTTTTCTGCCTTACCCTTATCAGTGGCAGTAGAGGATTACAGTGGGGAGTTTACACTGACTGGCAGTCAGACAGCTCCTGCAGACTCTTCTCTTCCCCATAGAGCTCCAGGCCTGTGACAGGGATAAGCTGACAACCTGGGACACAGCCAGATAGATCTTGACGAAGAAGAGAGATCAAAGAAGAATGCTAAGAATTGGGGTCATGTACATATATCGGAGCACAAATGTAAGGATTTCTATAACCCAGACATTAGTGTCACATTCTCAGGCATTGTTGGTCTAAAGACTATGATGCAATAATATGTATTCCATATTAGCACCAGTGTCCAAAATCCTCTATAGTCTTACTCTTCACAGTCAAAAAGTGTAGCCCAGACAGGTGAAGAAAGTGTAAAATTTACCTTGCCATCCATACTCTTCCTCACTTTCAGTGAAAAGTTGAGTCTTTTCGACATGTACCTTCACCTCCCACATATGAACACAGGCAACTGTGCATGTTGGGGCCACAGTGGAAACTCTGCAGTGGTTCTTTTGTAATTTTACCTTTTTAGATCAGGATCAATTGATAAAGTATGATAAAATGTTGAATCATGTATTCATGTGGGCTGAAGAGGATACATTATGGGCCTGTTGCACTAAATCTGTAAAAAAAAACAAAACAAGTACATTTCAGTTTTTACTTAAAATTACTATTCATGTATTACTCTATTTTTGCTGATGCTTCTACCTCAACTGTTGGGAGGGAAGCCCCCAGACTCTCAGCTGCAAGGTGGGTGTGTGGGTATCAACAGTGACTTCAGTCTGAGCCAGGAGGATATGCATTGAGTGAGGAATTCAATAACAGGAAAATGGCCAGTGATAGAAACAATCCCTGGAATACCAAAACCCACCCTTCACCAATGTTGTTCTTGGCACAAGCCTGCTTTCCATTATGACTGCTTACTCCTTAGGATGCTGATGTCAAGACACAGCATGTGGCAGCATGGGGAGGGTCAGTCCAATGCATCCTCAAACATCAAATTTCAGTGATGGTTCATGATGTGGCATGTGCAGTGAAGTCCTGAATTCCACTCTGTCCACCAGCCAGTTGTTATCACTGCCCCTCTTTTTCTGACAATGTATGAGTGTATGAAAACTCAGGTCACCATATGGCCAGGGGCATACATGGGTGGGCACTGGAAGACAGGTTGAGACATGCCTGTGTAACTGAACCACAGGCAATATTTAAAACCGTGTCTGTAAGGCTGAAACTATTTGCTCTCCGACAGAGCTGTGGTGTGGTTTGAATAGAGCAAGTTGCTGGATTGCTGGCTTCGTCTGTCTGTCTGGCTGGCTGGTAGTTATGGCTTGGCCAGTTCATCTTTTTAGCTGATGGCTGGCTAGCTGTATGGCTGTGGATCAGCCTCATCTGGCTGGATGCTTGGCTGCAGGCTAGCTAGCTGACAAGCTTTCTGGATACCCGTCTGGCCGACTGACTCGCTGGCTGCCTGACTGACTGGCTATTATTTCTGGCCTTTCCTTTATCCACGTAGTAAGCTCATGACATTGGAACAGGAACATTTGTCGATGACAGTCAGGGAGGTGTGCTAAAACACTGCTGACAGAGATAAGATCTAGTGAGCCAGGATGTTCCCTGCCTGCCCATGTGCCCCATGAGACCCTCACCAATTACAGTATCAGGACCTCTTTAGAGAGAGTCTCGTTTTTCTTTCACTGTCGTAGACTAGAATCTTCACAAAAGTTTCTCCAGTGGCCTGCCACTACTGCTTGGTGAGCACCAACGTGTCCCTTGAAAGTAACAAGATTGCATACATTGTTGGCCGAGGAGAGACGATTTAATTGGAGCTATAAATTACATGACGTGTCCTAAGATGGTGGCATTACTTCTGCTTTGAGTGTAGTGACAAAAGCACAATGCAAGACAAATATGGCAGTACATACCTAATGGAATTATTTTCTGTCTAGTGTTGTGTGTGTGTGTGTGTGTGTGTGTGTATGGTACTGCACTAATAAAGAAAATTCAATATCTTCCAGCTCTTACACTTTTAAAAGTTTAAAGAAATTACAGGGCTTAATTTAAAGAAATGTCACCGTTAATGGACCTCCTATTACTATAATAGTTCTGTATGTTTTATAATCATATGGGGTTCACTTTCTTACTTTGGGTGTTACTTGCTAGATTTGGCTCATTGTCATGGTATTTCACTGCATAAGAAAACTTGTGTTGAGGAATATGAAAACTGGTCTATGTATGTTATGTGTAAATGTTTATAGCATGTATTTGCATGTAGTCATGACTGTGTGTATGTGCGCATTAAGTTAGGTATTTTAGTGTGTATTTGTGCCCATTGCAGTTCGGGCTTGTGTTTTTGCCAGTGTGTTCATCAGAGAGTGAGTGTGTAGTGGGGTCAGGTGATGAGCTACGACACAGATAAATGAGGTTAATGTGAGGTTTCGCTGTGGCCTGCCTGGCCAGGTCTGCTTTCCTTACACTGTCATCTACTATCAACTGCCACAGTGGGGGAGGTAACTTGGCTGCAGAATGGCTTAGTGTCATACCTGCCCTAGATGAGTCACATTTGTACACACTCGTGGGCATAAACTCATGATGTCAAACCCTCATGCACATACTGCACAGCAGACAGACAAGAAACACATGTGTCCATGCACAATCTCACATTTCACATCAATCTCACACTTATTGACAGGCTCACACGCGACATTAAAGCAGATATTTGCACAGACATTAAACACTCACACACACGGTGCAGCTGTGTTTATACTAGTGCACACACATTGCAGGGGCTTGCCCAGGGAAAATACCTGTGGTAAGAGAAGAAAGTTGACCTAATGGGAAATTGCTAGGCATCCTCATCAGACCAAAATAATTTGTACATTCCACATAATGGCTCTTACGGGAACTTTTAAACTTCCCACGTCAGATCTCAGTAAGCCATAGTTAGAGTATCAGCTGGTTTTGGAATCATCAACATAATAGAGCAAATGGGTGCCTATAGGAATCTCAGGAGAAACATGAGGTCTAATTTGCTAAGTCATACAATACAGGAAATGCATGGCTGTTACTACTAGCAGTGTGAAAAACATACTTCCATATACTGTATGTAATAAACACGTTTGTACTGTGCACAGTATGTCCATTGTTTGATGGTCTGACAGACTACTAGAGCCACCAAGCTACTGTTGATGTGGTTGTATTTATTTTTTCCTCCAAACATCATAGTAGGTCCCTTTTTTTTTAAAAAGTATCTTAACAATTTCCTCTTCATATTGAGGTTAGTTCAAATGTTAACTTGTTCTCAGTTGAAGGTCTAAGGGTTCAGATGTTGTTTCCATTCTGTTAATAGTGTGGGTAAGTGCTGTAAGACCACAATAGTGATTAAGGGCTATGCAAATAAACTGACTGGGCTTAACTTTTATTGTCAGTTGTTGACATTGCTTCTGTGCTTTCCACAATTTGTTTTTCTCTGATAGCATGCCCCATAAATGTCACAGCAGTGCAACTCGGATAAAAATAAACTGAGTTTCCACGCCGCATTTACTACATTGTGTGATTGGTAATGTGTTCTGAGAGTTTAGTGCAATATTTCCCGCAGCACTCGAAGACATCCTGCATCAAGACAGATCCTCAGTGAGCTCCTACTACGCCTGCCTGTCAGATGTGTAGCGTTAACCACTATCATAAAAAAAAAAGAATAGCAGAACTCCCTGCTCTCTATCAAACCTCTCACCACCAATTGCCCTCAAAACCCAACAAGAATCTTTTTGAGTGAAGAGATGCTTTTCTCCCCTTTCCTCTTTCAGCCCAATGCTTTGGTTTTTGAGGTGGGCGCCCAGTCAGCTTGGTTTAATTCTCCATAACGTGCCATTAGCTCTGCTAGCGTTTTGCCCCCACACTACCTCTAGCGTGGCTGCCTGAGATGGATAGCTGAGTGCATTTGCAACCTAACTGTAGACCGCTGAAAGGTGGGGGTGGGGGGTGAGAGTATGAAGGTAGCGTAACCATTTTAAGAGGCACTTCGTGGATACCATTTACACTTACTTAAAGCAAGAGGACTGGTGTGTGGGGAGGGGAAAGAGAATGTGTGTGTGTGTGTGGGTCATGGGGTGGGGTTATTATGAGTAAGGGCATGCAAAAATAATTTTGTTTCAGGACATCAAACTTGAGCAAAATACACCTGTCATAACTGCCTTCACTAATGTAGCACACGTAGACTTGCTGTATATGAGTTTCAGAAGAATTAATATTTTTGGGAATATTTCAGGTCTTGGCTGGACCACTGTATTTAGTAGATTGCCATGTGTAAGATCAAACATATCTTCTCCAGTCTCCATTCACCTTAATGAAGTTTAAATTAGGTAAACGTAAAGTTGTTTGCCTGGTTTGCAAGTACTTTTGCTCAACCACTCATTCCACTTGAGATATTATCTTACATACTAAAAAAGAGAGAAGGTTCAGGGCTGTTGTATTTGTTGAGTAATGATGATAAATCTTTCAGGCAACTTGCTTCAGCCTCTCTGTTCTTGCACTTGATACAGTGCAAGGTCTCTGTAGAAGAGGGCAAGCCAGGTTGTCTGGGCTTCTGAAGGAAACCCAGTGGCAACGCGCACACTCCCTCCCTCTCCCTCTCTGCTGGTTTTGAGGTTTGGTTGGACTGACCAGAATTCCATGACCTTTGACCTTGAACTAGAGTGACCCTGAACCACTGGGATTCAATGTGACACTGCACATCAGCTAACACCTGCTAGTGGATTAACAGCAGCATAAATTACAACAACAGTGGTTTGAATTTACTGCTGCTGATCTGTTCTGTTCCTAAAGACATGTTCAGGAACTATGCTGTCGATGAGGACCTGACTTTTAGAGCCAAAGCCAAATTTCTGATCCTCCCCATGATTCCATTGTTGTTTCCTAATAGGTTCACTCCCAATGCATCACACACATTTTATAGTGTAAAGGTTGCTATGAATATATACAGCTTTATATAGCCTGGCATGACAGAATTGTTGACATGTGTTTTTCACACCTTCCAGCTAATAGTAGATGTCATTGTACATGAGCACAGAGCAGGTGGTAGTTTGGAGGCTGTACATTTGAGTTTTGAGGAGGTGTTGCTCACTAAGGTTGTAAAGTATGAGCCAGTTGATACTGTCTTGCAGCTTGGTTATTAGTGCTGACTGCTTGTGTTTATATTTGGCTGTCTGGGTTCATACACTTAAGAAAAAGGCTGAAGTACTTGCAAAATACTGCTTTGTGTCAGTTGGCCTATTCAGAGAGGGCACTGCAGCCTGTGCCTGTAATGAGGGCTAAATACCCAAGTGTCAGGAGTTTGCATTGTTTGCTATGTGTGCTTGTTTGTAAAATGTAGGCATTAACAAGCATATTAAAATGTGCGTGTACGTGTGCTTGAATGTGTGTTTTAGTGTGCAAGCAGGTTTTACTTCTATCTCTGCTGACCTGCAACAAGTCTAGCCTTTATCAGCATGACCCAGATGCAACCCTGTGTTTCATAAACCCTCTCTTGGAAGTCATCATTTGTGGTATTGCATCTACTTTTTCTGTTTATCTGGTGAAGATGTTGTAACCGAAGCACCCATTTTCAGCTGGATGATCAATCAGCAATTGGACACATCCACCAGTTCAAAGATTCACATTGCAAAAGTGTTCTTTCAATCCCCATATCACAACATAGAAACTCAAGTCAGCTCTCCCACAAACACCCTATTATCTAGGCTAATTCTCGGAAAACCTTGCATAAGGCTGCTAAGAAGCTGCTGGATTTGCAGGATTGTATTTGAACTTTTTGCAATGGAGTTTTTTTTCATCCAAGTGTGTTTGCCAAGCATGTAATAAAGTTCAGGACTAGTTAGGGGGACTTCTTGATTGTAGTGCGGGGATGCAAAATAATATGTATTTGTTTAACCCATTACAACAGCACAGGTTGTTAAACAAAAGCAATCAACAAAAGTTCAGCTCTCAAATCTATTCTGTTTGACTCCATTATAAAAAGACACAAGTGTACCTCCATAAGCGTCCACCAATACTAACACTGCTCTGGCTCAGGTTCAGCTGTGGAGAAGAGATTTGTAGGGTTTATATTGTTGTTGTTTACAATCTAATCTTTTAAATCTAAGGCACAGTTTCATAATTCCTTGTAAAAGTAGTAAGCTTGTATCCTGTATTTCTGTTTGTAAGCCCCAGGAGACGAGACGTCTCGAGACGTGAAAAGAGAGGTTTTGACCAGATGGGGCTCAGCTCAGTCCGTCTAGTTGTCTTTCAGAATTGCCTTCTTCTGTGCACGCTTTGAAAGATGTGTAACTTGCACCAGTGCCACTTTTTCATCTCTACTATAAAGTCCAACTCCTACGCTATCATTGGCTTTTAACTGAACAGCAACATCATCTTTGTGAATGGAGCTGTGAGCCAGTCTTCTCCATGAGAGTGATAAAGAATATTACTAAATAACACAAAAAATACAGTTTTGATTTCTGATGTGGTTCATGCGGAATTTAGCATTTTAGTCCAGTGTAAGTACTACAGTATATCTTAGGCCTCTCTTCTCGTAAATCCATTTAACTGAACATAACAGAAGTCATTTCAGCCATGTCTCCCAGACCAAGGCGCCGTGAGTCGTGGAAGATTTCCAGCCTGATTCTCAACATTTGTGGATGACTCAGTGTGAGACCTGGCTAAAATCTGTTTGTGTCTTTTAAGAGCGAGATCTGGAGGGTTGATTGGAACAAAGCACTTGAAAGGGGTTAAATGTTGACTGTTGCTTCATTTCTGTTAGATATTTAAATAAAACCATTTGATTTACTTTACCAGATAATATGTTTGCAGTTAAGAGTACTGCGAAAGCAAACATCATCTGAATTCTGTGTGAGCTATTCTTGGCGCCTGCCAAGTTTGCAGATGTTGTTTTCCTTGAAAAGAGTCCACAAACCAAATGTCCAGATGATCCCGTAACAGCGGAGATAAATCTGGTCTTTCACAGAACGTCATAGTGATGCAAATGCTGCTGCATATTTTCTAAATGGAGTCCGACTGTGCTATTTCCAAAAAATATCTCAGTAAGCAGTTGTATCAACAGCAAGACAAGGATCATGGCCACTGATTTGACTTTAATGAGACTTTTCAATTGTAAAAGATCCTATTTACATACGTTGTGCAACATGAGGGTTTCTTGGAGCAGTTTGTGGACCCCTGCTCAGTTCATGGTGAGGAACATAATCTCTAATATTGGGGGTGTTATAGAATGCAGTTAAAAAATAATAATGTGCCCCATCCTGTCGAGTGCAAAACACCAGGAAAACATTAAATCAGTGTGAAGATGAATGGTAGGGAGGTGCTGATATTTAAGAGAGAATATAAAAG
Source organism: Gadopsis marmoratus (assembly GCA_036023855.1). NCBI lineage: Eukaryota > Metazoa > Chordata > Actinopteri > Centrarchiformes > Percichthyidae > Gadopsis > Gadopsis marmoratus. The sequence continues at coordinate 27,268 of JAVQJF010125737.1, read as the reverse complement.
GGATAGTCTGGCCAGCACCAATAACTGGTTGTCTCTTGTGCTCCCCTCTCCACTGCTGCTTCATCAGGAGAATCACTCAATTATTGAACCACTGCAATGTGGGTTGTAGAAGAGTGTGTGTGTGCATGTAGCCGTGGACACTTATTGGACATAGACCTTGTTGGATGTGAGTGTGTGTGAGTGTTGGTGGTGGGCTGAAAGGAACTGCAGTCATTTCACAGAGCTAGAACTGCACCTGTCCCACTTTCAGTCTTTTAATCATGTATAAACACTTGGGGCACTCCTGTGTGCGTGTGCACGTGCGTGTGTGTCAGATTGCACTTACAACTCCCTGACTGGAGACCCTGTGTGTGTGTGTATGTGTGTCTGTTTGTGTACTTTCTAATACATATGTCTATCCTTCTACATAGAAAGGCAGAATTGTCCACTACGCTGTCCTCATTTAAACTTTTGGGCGGCAACTATCTTGCTGGCAGTAATTCAATGGATTTAATTTTGTTTGTTTGTTAAGATGACATTTATTTTCTGAGATTTTGATGTAAAAGCCTGGCAGACTAAGAGCTAAATGTGCTATTTATAGGAATTATGTGACTGCTAAATATGTGTCAAAATTCTCACGCTTTTATATTGAAAAACGGACTTCTGCTTTGAGATAAGATGGATAAGAAATTTCGTAGTGGCCATCAACAGCTAAGTATAATCTCTATGTAACTGTGTGTGTGTGTGTGTGTGTGTGTGTGCGCGCAGGAACATTTTATTTGTTGGATCCTCCAACAATGTAATCTCAGTATGACCTTGTAGCAGTTTGTAGCCCCATGGTGCCTATCCCTGTGACTAACACCCAATCTAACAAGCTGCCTGAAGCAACGGCAGTATTGTACTTGGAAAAAAAACACACTATAATATATAGCTGGGCAGCAAGCTTCAGCACGCCTTCCCTCGTTGTGTGGAGCAGTCCGTTGTATTTTATGATATATATATATATATATATATCAAAAGTGCATGACATATTGTGAATTCGAGATTTTTATTTAAGAGTGATACCATGTCTCAGTGGTTACCATTGTGACCTCAAGGTAGCTATCATCTTTAAAAATAGAGCAGCATTTAGTCTTAACACCCTGGAAGTATTTGAGCCATGGGTGCACAATGCAAATTTTTTTAGTTTGGCTTAGGGTGGATGTCACTCTTAATTTTTCTTCCTTCATATGACATAAAGAGATAATAAAATAATCTAGAGAAAGCAAAACACTGACATTTTACCGAAATAATTTAACTCATTACTTTACTATTTCATATCTTACCACAGACCACCAGGGATATTAGCATGTTTTCTCGTGGCTCTTTTGTGTAAGTAAAAGTAAGTAAAACTTTATTTATATAGCACCTTTTTGTGTGTGTAACTGCAGGGGGAGGAGAGGTCACACTAGACATGTTTGAGCCTGGCCCCTGAGGCACATCTCCAACCTGTCAACTACTGACAGTGTAGCTCACTATGAAATGCTTACAGCCAGGCGGGGTGTGGCCACGCTTTGCTAGCTGCTCTTGACCCTGTGACCTTAGTTAAATAACTGATTGTCACTCTTTGATAGGACATAACAACATAACAACGTTTTATGTGCTCATGTGTCATGCAGCTGACATGAACCTCTCTGTTAGTTCCTGAAGGAGAAAGTGTTTTTTTATGTTTTTTTGCTTGGCTTGATTTTTGATGATCTTGCAGATTCAAATGAGCACCTATGCTGCATTCATACTTCGTCAAAGGACACCATGGGCACGGTATCCGAACACACACACATACACGCATGCACTTAAATACACACACAACACTAGCAGTCAAGGTTAAACAAAGATAACCAGACTTTATTTGGGTTAAGGGCAGTGCAGCATCTTGGAAGTGAGCCATTCTCTCTCTCTCTCACACACACTGTCAGTGTTGGCGTTTGCTCAGCCCTCTTTCTTCTAGACTCCCTGTTCCTTTGTCCTCTCTGTCTTGGTCATCAGACCTTGTAGCAGGTCTCAAGGGACAGCTGGTGGGGCAGTGTGAGCACCTGAACTCCGTGTGTGTGTGTTTGTGGTTATGTCGGGTTGGAAGTGGGTGCCCACAGTGTTCTGGCCAAGTGTACGCGTGTGTGTTAAGTGTGTGCATGTGAGCACCTGTGCTGCCAGCAGGAACCTGCCACAGCCGTGGTGCTTCGTGACGTATGCTAGTGACTTCCTAAGGTCGTGCTGTGAACCCCATAATACCTGTTATCTTCTTAAAGTCAACTCACCTCAGTGTCCAGAGAGGGCTAGTAGTGCAAATTGTTTTCTTTATTTTAACTCTGACAGTGTCAAACAGGATTTTATTTATTTTTTATTTTTATGAAAGCAAATTAAAAGGTGTTACTCCAGCCACAGACAGCCGTCCCAACTAGTGTTTCTGTATGCGAGTGAGCACACTGTCTCTTCTGGTGTGCTCTTTGTGGCATGATTCAAAGGTTTTTTGTTGCTATTGCTTGTTGGTAATATTTCATTTTCTTTAAGGTTCCTTAAAATTAGATCTTTTTATTTCCCTCTTCAAAGTTAATATTTTAACTTTGTGTTTGACCCACTTTGTACCAATCACCACTCAGTCAAACTAACATAGCAAATGAAGTGTATTTAGTGTTGTTTTGCATCAGTGTCCTGAGGTGCAAGACATGTTTGTCTGACATGTGGGTTTAGGTCAGGTATGTTGCTGACCTATGCACTATTGCTTTTCCCTATCACGCTTTTTGTGTTCTCTAATAAATTGGATTTGCTTTCAAACAAAGAGGCATTTTTAAAGTTTTTGTAGTTTTTGTGTTTGAGTGTAATTGGTAAGGGCAATTTTGAATTAGCCCTTCCTCTCTCTGATCCAAAATGTGGTTTCACTTGGGTTTTTAACATTGGTTTCACTTTTGTGGAAGATGCCACATGAAAGTTTGTCACCACGATTGCAGAATATTTTCTGTTCTTAACCAATGAGCTTTAACTTTGACTTAGTGTACATAAGCAATCAGGCCATCAGAAAGATGGCCACAGTTAAAAGCATGACAGACAGGAAAAAGAGTACAGGTTGACGTGTCATTCAGTACACTCTAACAGGAACGAAATTGTGGGGGCGAGTGGGACTAACCGTTTGTGTCGAGGAGTAGCATGAGGTCTCATAAAACCTGCTCTTACAGCAGCAGCTTGTATCCCCTTGTTTAATACGGGGGTAGAACATCTGTAATCGGCCATTATACCTGCCGTCTGCTTCACAGATTACGCATAAGGACTGTTTACTTCTTTACTACTACTTTCTACTTTTACTAAAGTTCACATTTCAATACCTATTTTTAATTATTGTTGGTTGGTTAATTTTATTTCTTGTCTTCTTTGTGAGGGGAGTTTGGTGCACATGACGTTTATACTGGTGGACTGGAAACTATGCGTGTTGGAAGGAGGTGAAGGAGAGATGATTTACATTGAGTAAAGATGACATTGAGAGCTCTCCATATTCATGTTTTTTAGATTGTGTGTGTGTGTGTGTGTGTACTGCATGTACAGCATGTGAGAGGGAGAAAAAGGATCAAACACAGTAGATTATTACTATTCATGTGTGGGCGGCATATATGTCTTTTGAATGTTTGGAAAAATGTGAGTTGAAGACCCGAGTTTGTGTGTGCGTATGTGTGCACCTTTGAAGATATGATTCTCAGTTCTCTGTGTGTGTGTGTGTGTTCCCTTTAGGCCTACCCTCCCATCATATTCCCCTTATCCCAGTGTTGGGATCTTAGGGGGCCGATCAAAGCCGGGGCTCCCTGCGACTCCCGTGTCTCCAGGCCCTCTGCACTAACGCTGCTTGATTGAGGAATGCTGAGTAATTCCCCCAGGTGGCGGTTTGTGCTCTGATGTTCAGCGTTGGTGCACTCTTGTCAGTCTCACTTACACATGTTGGCTTCCCTCACGTGTGCGTTCACAGATAAATACTGTACATACACATGCAGAAGAGTAATGGGGGAATTTCTTTCTATGTCGCTTACTAATTGTTTTCTTGCTTCTTTCTCTCTATTTTTGTTTCTTCCACATGTTTGTCTTCTCTGCAGCGCGTGCGTGCGTTCTGCTCTGCTCTGCTCTGTATTTCATCCCCCTCCCCGCTCACATCTCTGTCACGTGTCATGGTGATGTTGTTATGTTGTGACGCGTTGCCCTGGAGAATGCTAGTATTAGAGAGGAGGGATGAGGAAAGGAAAAGAGGAGAGTAGATCATACAAGTGGAGAGAGGGAAAACAAAGGAGAGAAGAATATGAGGCCTTAGGAGTGAAAAGAGGAAGAGCACAGACAAAGGAGAAATGACTGAAGAAGGATGTTTGATTTGGTTTAAACCTGGGTTAGTCTACATTAAAATCCTCTGATTCCAGGGTGCAGCAGCTGACGATATTATTTTTCTGGGGGTTGACGGCACTATTTATACTGTAACTTTTTCTCTCTGAACCGAACTTTACTATTTCTTTTTAAAGTTTACTCTAAGTGTAAAAGCCTTTTGTAACTTGACAAACACAACCTTGATAGCGTGGCACCAAGTTGACCTTGTAAATTCCTGTGTAAAGTAATGTGATCACACTATGGCATTAAACAGCTGCTATTATTTCATAAGCGGTTTAATGACATCAGGAACCTGTGAAGGCCTGATAGAGGAGAGTGAGAGAGTGCTGTCAAACTAAACCTCTGCAGCATTGTTCCTAGACAGAGGCTTCCCGACGATGTCTCAATATTGTGTGTGTGCTGACAAAATACTTGCATGAGTGTTTTCTTCTTCGTTTATCTCTGTACATTAGTCTGCCTTATCTAAGTATCTAAGTTGTATTGTCGTTGTCTCCTTTAGCTGCACCACTATCTAAGCTATCTAGGTTGCTGGGCATGCTGTTGCATTGTGCATGTATGCACACTGTATGAATGGTAGTGGAGACGTGTCTGTGTTAATCACCAGGAAAGAGTGTGATCATCAGGTACACAGAAGCACATTTAGGCAGCTTTTAAGTGTTCTGAACTTTGACCTGCAGTGATAATACTGAGGGTTAGTGAGTGCGTTGTATAACCAAGAGGTGGTTCATGTTTCTCTCTGCCAAACTGTTACATATTTAGATGATAAATGGCTTGTGTTTGAACATGTCTGTGTCAAAACTGAACAGATGAAATAAAAATGCAGATGTTGAGAATTATTGCACACTGTGCATATTATATTATGTTACAATATTCAGTTATCTTTTGTAATATTAAGGTAAGTTAGTTGAGTCGATGTTTTTGTATTACAGTGCTGACAGTCAGAACTTGTTGCCATTTCTGGCTCATGTGTGTATATTTTTCAAATGTAATAAAACATTTGGACCAGTTTCATCTTTACTAACAATCATCAGAATCAGGTTTAGTGCCATGTAGGTTTACGCATACAAGGAATTTGCTCTTGTATGTACATATACTGTAAATAGAAGAAGATACATACTGCATAGACAGGTATGAATTAGTGCCTTATGCACACTGTGTATTTATTTGAAAGTGGTGCTTCAATTGCTTGTACATCATTTGGGTCATAATTATACTCATTGCATGCTTGAAGGGACGTATGGGATGCTCAACTAACTAGCCTGTTGTTAGCCAGTTAGTTGCTGGTCTTGTCTGGAGCCAGCGAACCCAGAGACGGCAGTGCAATCCAAGAACTTTGCAACGCTGCACTTATCTCAGTCCTTGGACGCCAACACTTATGACGCATTTGAAACCAGAAAACAGCTTGTTTGTTGCAGTGTGTCTTTGCAGAATAGCCAAGTAAAAGTCACTTTCAGTGGAATTCCCTTCTGAGGCCAGTTGCCTTCTGGCGCATTTAGTCCATTCTTTTTATTTGAGGGTTTATTCTTTTCTTTTTCTTTCCATCTACATACAAAGAAACAAATAAAGATCTAAGGCAGCATAAGGAAAGACATGCTTGTGCAGCCAAACAAACCCACAAGGGAGCATGGAATGTCCTCCTAGCCTCCTGGGAAATATTTTAATGGATTTAATCGCATAAATAGGAGCAAAAAACAAATACTGCTGTGAAAACAGAAGCTGATGTGACAGAGATGTATAGGCAAAACTAATATAAATGGGAAAAAAAAAATGAAAAACACAGTATGGAGCACTCCAAATACCTATAGAGTCAAGTTTCTTGTGTTCCTCTCTGTCTATAAGGTGTTTATGTTGGTGGTAACAGAAGCATTAGCCAAGACAAGCTAGGTCAGGGTGCAATCGTGCAAGAAACACTGCCCTGCTCCTCATTACACACCCGCACACACACATGCACGCACACCACACCTATGGCTCGGTGCTCTTTCTTGTCAGCTGTGCTTGCTGTGTCTCTGAGTGTGTACGTGCAATGTATGTATGTATGTGTGTGGGTGCGTGCATGCGTGTCCGACCCTGACTGTGACAGAGGGACAGCAAGCAGGGGACCAATCGAAAAGCAGACTGAAAGGGGCAGGGCACGGTTTCATAGATCCACACACGGAGATGCACTCATGCACTCAAGTTGCCAGTATTATTGAGTGCGTTGTGCGACAGACAGGGAACTGTATCCTAGGCTGCTGAGTAGGAGGAAAAAATATCAGGTGTGTGTGTTTACAAACCTGTGTGTATTGTGTACACTGTTCACAATATTCGGACCGCTCTTTTCCATGAAACTGATAGACAAGGTGGATCCAGGTGAAAGCTCTTTCCCCATATTGATTCCAACTTTGAAATGGATCAAAGATAGATATTGATTTGGGATGGGAGGATTTTAACACACTGATACGACTGAACTATATTGTGGGAAGAAGGATAAGAAGTAAAACAAATGTTGTTGTTTTTTTTTTAAAGCAGGTAATGACTTCTTGAATGACTCTTTTCCAAGAAGCAGGAGCTTAATTTGCATGTGCACCTCTATGATCAGCGTTGTGCGTAATTGCATCAGTATTTCTGAAAAGTCTGAATGGTGTATTTTCTAGCTCACATTTGTAGACTTTTGTATGTTAGTGTGGTGGCTCGGCTATTAGGGCCTCCCACATCAGCTCTCAGAGTTACGCTTAGTCAGTGATTGATGAACAGATGGTATTGTTACATAAACCTTTTCACAACTTTTTTCAGCTTGTACTTACAGTGGGAAAATATGGTTTCACAGTGCTGGCAGTTAAGAGTCAGGTATGTTCACTATGATAATTAAGATGTTAATCTACACTAGTAGTTAAATTGTTTTTAAGTCATAGTTTAAATAGAGCCTCAATACATATTTGGTGTCATATGTCTGTAGCAGAGAATTGAAAACTGTCCAGTACAGAAAACTGTATTAGTACAGAATTAGTACAGAATTTCTGTAATCATGTTTACGAATTCCTCTACTTTATTCTCAGATGGTTCCTAATTTAAATTAAAATGGTAACACTTTTAAAATATTTATCTTAGGCAATAGAGTGATACCCACCCAAGTCTAAACTGCATTGTAGTTTTTAATAATGTACTATATGGTTGTTTATAATGTTCAGCATGTTTAGAGCTACATAAGCTGCTATATTAGCTACTCTAATTGGTTATGAGCATCGTTTTCATTTGTATTCAGGAAATACACATAGAAACAAATAGCATGACACAAGTCAAGGAGCCTGAAGCAGGTGACGTTCTGAATTATGAATGTTTTCGTCTTGGACTGTTTGTGTCTTTGCTTGTGTAAGCGTTTGTACTGTGGGTTTGTAAGTGTGTGTGTACATGAATCTAAATACTGTATGTATTTATATGTGTATCCTAGGTGTTTTACAGGTTTCACATGCCTGCATGCTCTTGTGCGTGTGTGTGCGTGCGTGCGTGTGCGTGTATGTTGTTGAGTTTATGTCAACTTAGTACAAACAAGTACAAATAAGTGTACTTTAGTATCTGTTTCTGTCCCCGGGGCCTAGTTGTCACATGATCAACTGAGCTGATTTTGTGTTGCCAAGACGATGCCTTGTTTCCGGGGGTTCAACTTAAAGCTTAGCTCCATCCCATGACCTTGGGACACGTCTTTGTCGCTATGGTAACAGCCTTCGGGGTTACTGTAAATGAGAAGAGTGTGTTAGGTGCACTAAGTATTTTTCTCTGTGCTTGTGCATCAAATTATGCACTTTACCACATTTATTTACCCAGGGAAGATTAACGCGCTCCTTTTCAGGAGCATCCTGCATGCGGATAAATTTGATTCACACCTGGGTTATACATGATATGATAGACTTTTGCTCTAGGCTACTGTGGAGTGCCACTGGAGTAGTTTGAGATTAAGTGCTCTGCACAGTAGTTGTAAACAGAAGTTTGGGCAATGCTGGATATTTAAGTGTTTGAGCTATGTGACTTCAACATAGAGACATTACAGGACACAAATACATTGTACTAATGTGTTAAACATCCGTTTCTATGATAGGGCTTTATGAAATGTATTTATATATTTAGTCACATATTTTGTGACCATTTATCAGTGCCTCCAAATAACTTTTTATTAAAATTTTTTATAAAGGGAGCACACATGCCTCAAACCAGTGTCTCATGCAGGCAAACAAAGTGTAGTTGCCATGCCGATGGGTCGTCAGTGTATAAATAGCACGGTTGTTTGTTGAGAGAGAGAGAGAGAGAGCGCATGGGGCTCTGTCTATGTTCTCTGGGACACAAGTAAGACTACACTGGCAATCAATATGCATCCAAAGTCAAAAGGTTGTCTATATATCTGTTGGTGTGTTGTTATAGCAACAAAATACTACAGATAACACCATGATATTTTGTGTTTTTTTTTCATTAAAGTCAGTGCTGAAATATTAGTCTTGCTGGCTTTGGAGAGAGAACTAGAAAGATCAATACCTCCCAGAATAATCACTATCAATAACACTCACTAGTTTACTTTTCTTTATAAGCTGCTGTTCTGCACAGCTGCCATTAAAACTGAAAGCAGCTCGTTTTGTAGAAAATAACTCTTGGCTGAAGGTTAAGCTGATGATTGTAATTGCATAGCAGGGAATTTGGTTATTATGTTGTGATAATTGAGCTAGAACAAGCAACAATCATATCAGGACAAATAATATTTCCTGCTGATGTGTAGAATAGAGCAAGGAACACTTTGAAAATGGTATGAACGATTGCTCTGGCTTTCTGTGTTTCCCTGTAGGGAATGGTAACAGCACCTACAGACAGACAGACGTGGACAGACGGCGCAGGCACCCGGAACGCTTCCCTCCCATTGGTGGAGAGATCTAGACTTCACACCAGGATCTGCAGCTCCAGTCAGTTGTCAGCTCTCAGCTGAGCAGCAGGCTCCAGCTACTCCGCCCCGGTAGCTCTGCCTCCTCTGCTCAGGTAGGACGGAAGTCTGGTGGAGTAAATGTCTTATCCATATAATGTGTTTGGTTTGTTTCAAACAAAGCCTGGTGCATTTGCACATTTGGTTAGATTCGTTTAGGCTGCTGTTAAGGCTTGTCACTCAAACTCTGCTTTAAACAAACTGCACCAAAGTGGACCAACTATGGTGTTTTGTGACAGCAGATATGTGATTTTTAGCATGATTTCAAAAGCTACTACTACTAACTACTATTAAATCCTTCTGCTGATTGCGAACTGTTAAGGAATTGATCTTATAAGTTCATAATAAGTTCATAAGAGATGTATATATTTATTCAAGATCATTTGGTAACCATGGTAATTGTGGTAAACCTTGCCATGGCAAACCCATTGTGTTCCCTTTAACAAATGAACAATGCTTGTGACCCCTTGTTATGGCTTTATTCTGTACCTGGCTGTTTTGAACATTGAGCTTTTGAGTATTGCTGGGAGTTTTATGTGTGTTTCTGAAGCCCAGAGGACCTTTTCCAGGCCTGTCTGAGCTCCTTTCCTCCTCCTTCTTCATCCATTGATTTGATTTGTCTTTTTGATTGTATTCTTTGTTTCTTCTTCTTCACTTTGACCTGCCCAACTCAGTTTTGCAGGCTCCTCTCCCTGCAAACTCCCTCCCTCCTTTTTTCCTCCTTTCTGTATCCTCGCCCTCCACTAGCCCCTCTGTCAGTCCTTTATCTTCGTCCCACCAGCTGTGTGTTGAAGCTCCATTCTCTCCTATGAGGGAGAGCAGAATGAATAGAAGGGCTTATTGAGAACAGTGAGAAAGCCAATCCCTGCCTTTCGTCTCATTGAACTCCTCTGCTCTGCGTCCTATTGTCTCAGATGGGGTGTTATTTTGTTATGGAAGATATAGTTGAAGACAGAAAGTGAAGGAAGGAGATTACACCTAAACACAAAATACATTCTGGACTTTTTGTACCAATTTCAATTAAAGAAACTTAATTATTTAAAAAAAATCATAAAACCCAAAGAGAACTGACTTTTGACCTTTCTCATCCCAGTTGCAGCAAACCTGCTTTTTACTAAACCATTTTTTGATTATCACTCTTCAGCAATATACATTTATCCCTAACACACCAACAGCATCATAAAATTTTGCTCCGAGGTACTTCAGTGTGCTTGGGGACTTGCTTCATAACTATACAAATATGTTTTGAAATACAGACTAATTAGTTTATTAAATTAACTTTGTACCAATTCAGAGTGGAGTTGCGAGGAGGGGCGTAAAATAAGTAGTGCATCCGAGGGAAAGAATAAAGGAAAGGTGAGATTTAGATTAAACAAATGCAAGAAATGCAAGTACATAATTAAATAAAAATGCTGAATATAAAGTAGTCTTATAAGTCTTGTTTGTTTTTTCTCACTCACATAGATTCAACCTCTCCCTGCCCGTCTTTTCCTACCTCTCTCCTCCTTTCTTCACCCATCAGTCTTGCTGAATGGAAATTACACATTTCACTCCTGCGTCTTTCCGCGTCCTCTCTCTTTTGTAAATTCATTGTTGACAGTTCCCTTTCTCTGTGCGGAAAGCCTCAGAAATGAGCAGATGGAGGGCTGACAGTCTAGGAACTCAAAACAATGATGCTGGGCGGCAAGTCATGGTGATCAGCACATGTCAGAAAATGGCTGTTAATGGGGGGAACCATATACGTCAGTCACCTGTACGGGGATGGATCAATTTTTGTCTAGCTGCCTGTTGAGGATGTACAGTCAAAATCCAAGATTTGACGTTTGAGTTACAATGTTTGGCACGTGCATAATGTTGTATCCTGCATGGCTTACAGTACAGTAGAATAAGCTTATGTTACTAGGCAAGTCATGAATTACACCCCTTATGAATGTCAGGCATTAAGAGTGTGCTAATGTGAGCTTTGTGTTTAAGGCAGGACCCCTAAAAATAACATAAAACAAAACAAATTGCACTGTTCAGGCTCCAGTGACTGTGGCACTGTACAGAATCTCACAGAAACCAGCAACAAAATGAGCCTTCTGTCCACTGTTACTAGACTGGAAGCATTGCATTGAGCCGCTCATTATGTTTCTTACATTACAGGTCAACTGTAACTTTAAATTCAGATACTACCCATGGCTCATTTGCAAAATATTCTTGGCTTTGATTTAATTATTGCACAACTAGGCTGTGATTTTTTTTATATTCCTGAGAGAAAGAGTAAACATATTTATGTCTTGCAGGGGAAATCTTATATTAACTTTATGTTTTCAGAGATTGATTTTTATTTTCATTTGAAACGATTTGAAATGACTCCCACCCACTCACTCATGGTTAGACTCAAGGCAGCCTGCAGCAATGACCCACAGTAATCTCGAAGATGTCAAATTACCAATTAACCTAGCGATGCTCGCTATAATAAAGAATCACAGCAGCCTTTAGTTGTCTAGCAGTGCCAGGGGGCATCAGTCCTTGAACAAATAAAGTAAACTGAATTTGTCCCTGTTGTTTGACGTTCAGCTACAGTAATTTGGTCGCAGGCTAACGCCAAAAAAGATTTTGTGGCTCCAGCGGGGGGGTCAAAAGTATATACAGTGTTTGTTTTAGCCTGCTAAAGGTTAGCATGTCAGACGTACAAGAAATAAATTTAATCTCAAATAAGTTTCCTGTAGTTTGAGAGGGTTAAGAAACCAAAGTCAGTGGAGAGTTCTCTGTCTCTCTCTCTCTGTGTGTGTGTGCACATGGATTTCCCCTTCTCTGTTTTCTTGTAGTAGCTGCGCTCTGCTTTCTCTGATCTGGGGCCCCGCTCTTATAGTAGGATTGAATTGGGTTTAGAGAGCAAGGAAAACACACACACACCTGAGACTGCCAACTGCTACAGCAGAGAGGAGAGGGAGGGAGGGTGGGAGGGAGAAGAGTGGCAGCAAGAAAGTAAGATACATGGGGAGGTGGTGAGGAAAGAAAGGAAGAGAAGAGACAGCTAATGAGAGGCTAGAGTATTGGAACGAGTGGCAACTTGCATTTTAAAATGGAAGTATTCTTCCTAATGTGGTACTGGCCACAGACAAGGAGAAGGGATAAATTAAATCAAGACACATTTTATCGTTGATTGCTCCCATTTTCTCTCTTTAACCTTCTCTGTCTTCTTTCTGCCTTGTTTCTTCTGTCAACACCCCCCCTCCCCGCTCAAGTCTCTCACTCAGCTTGACTTTTGTCTTACTGTCTTTACTTGTCATGCCACCCGTCTCCACAATCAGGCTCTCCGACACACACACACACACACACACACACACACATTGTGGCTGTCTCTGCACACAAAGCAGTTAGTTAATTACCTTGCCCAGTGTCCCTGAGTTCATCCAGGCTGCTGTTTTTTCTGAATTACTGAGAGGAGTAGGGAGAGTGGAGGAATGAATGAAAAGAGAGACATTCTCAATTAGAAGAGTTGACCTGAGACTGCCTGTTGTGCATGTACTAGACACTCTTAACAAGAAAGAAGAATACATCAAAGCAGTTATGAACAAAATGTATTTGAATGTTTCAACCAAGGCCATTCTGTTTGAAAAGTCTCACAAAAGCATATCATGTCTCCTTTTCTACAGACATTTGTAAGATATTTCACAAATTTGCGTGAATGTAAGAAAATAAGAAATACTGTGTTTCGATAGAAGAAACTGTACTTGAGTTACATAAAGTGGAAACATCTAACAATCTTCACTGACACCATGCTCTGATCTACACGTGAAGAAATCCAGTTTCCATTTTATGCGACCTCATATGTGGTCCAGACCCATAACTTGAGACCCATAACTTGAGAAACTGTAGCATAAATCTCTTTGCAATGTTGTAATGCTCCGTAGCGCAGCAGCACAAATACATCATCTGTCTTCCCCTGCCAAATACCGCCCGACAAAGCAGTTATGTCATGGTATTGATTTAAAAAAAGCATTCTTTTTTGCGTGGTTGATGCAATCGTGGGAATTTCAGGAACAGGTCTGCTCTCTCTGTTCTGAGAACCATAAAATAAAAATCAGGAGAATAACTCTTTTACACTAAACATCTGCAGCAACTTGACTCTGTCCTGATAAACAGCACTGTACGTACTGTGTGTCTTCCTGCAAATGTGTATTTGTGATTCAACATGTTTGTTATGTTAATGCATATACTGTACCTTCATCTATATTTGTGTGTGTGTGTGTGTGTGTGTGTGTGTGTACTGTACAGTAGGTGGCCGTGTGTATGTTAAAGACACAGCCTTCAGTAGTTTGTGTTAGCGAACCATAACATGCTGGATGCATATGTAACTGAAAATTGAAATGTCACGTGGAGCTGTGGGGTATCGACCAGAATTCAGCCATCGGCATGGAAAAACATCTTGCGGTAGGTCGTTACTAATGAGCCATACATGTGCTGGAACATTCTGTGGTTCTGCGAACGTGTGTGTGTGAGTGTGAGTGTGAATGGGGTGGATTCCTGCATCTGCATTTTAGTGGTATGTACTGTGTCTTTGTGAGAGTGACTCAGTACTCTTAAATTCATATATAAGAGTTGGATAAAGTGTGTGTTTTAGCAACTTAAGAAATGTGTGTGTGTAATTGTACTCTGTGTGGGTGCCATTATTCACATAAGAGTGTTTGCCTGCCTTGGGCGTGATTAATCCTCTGCCCTTCCTAACTCCACCCCACGTTTGTTGCTCTTTTCTTTTCTTGCTCTTGATTCCCTTCTGCTTTATAGCATTAAGCAATGAGTAATGATGACTGGCATCATCTCTGGCTAGGGTAGTACCGACTAATTGGCCAGAGCGATCTGATTGCATTAGTTGCTATTCCTTCAGGGTATTCCCTGTCCTCCGCCCTCGCCTGGAAAGATATCCCTCATTGTTTGCATGGAGCCACATATTGCTTTTGTGTGGCACTTGCTTTGGTTTATTTTTTATAGTAGGAATACACTGGCTGGTTGGAAGCAGGCTGTGAAATTAGCGATTTTGATTTATGGTTTGTGCATTTTCACCTGAAAAGTGAATAATGTTAAAAGCTGTGATTGCTGTCAGGCTTTGACTGGTCTTGCTAATTGCTGGAATTCCTCAAGGATATTACAAACGCACTACTGGGACACTAATATACCACTGATGTCTTTGGTTATTGTGTGGATGCTCTGGGTGCTCGTGTGAGAAAGCAATAAAGGTTGAAAAATGAAGTTGCGCTTTAGATTTACTAACAGCCAGGAGAGGCGTTTTCCTCTACATCTCTCTTGCCTTCTTTCTGTCTTCTGTGTCCTCCGTCTTTCACAGCAGCCGCTGTCGGAGCCACCTTTTCGAGTGAGATAAAATGATTATAGTAATGGATGCCCTGCTCTCCTTCACAGTCTCTGCTCTGTACATTCTGTTCTGTACATTAGTGCGGCATAATGCAATCACACCTCCAGAATAAGTGCACCGAGAGAGAGACAATCAAGAGGAGAGATGAGAAAGAAGGGGCGATGCAGAAGGGGACTGGTGGGTGGCAACTGGCCGGAGTGATCACATCACATGAAAATTACCTGGAGACACGACAGAGAAGTCATGCAAATTAGATAATTTACTGGTTCTCCTGTCAGTCGAGGTACCTGTGTAGTTTCTTGGCACAAATGTCATGTGTGCAATTATGGAACTACTAATTTCCTGATGCCTTTACAGCAACTGCATTATATTAGCTTCCAAGACTGGTATGCATGGAACGTCTGTGAATACCAGCCCTGAACTGATTAGCTGAAATGGTTGTATGAAATTCCATGGAAATTAGTTTTACTTTCGACTTATTTTCTTTAATTGTATGTATAAGGTATTCCTAGAACAATGAAAAACAAATTACATTAATACAATAAGAATAGTTGTGTATTGTCCCCTCACCTTGAAAGGGACCAAAGAAACAAAGAAAAGTGGTACATATTCTCAGATATTTTTATCGATTGTATGCCTGGATGTTCTGAAATAGTCAGGAGTTCATGATGACAAACACTTTTCCCCAGGAGCAGTTGAGCTCAGTTCAGCAACTTCAGCTTGTAGTAAGATGAATGGGGATGGCCTTTGTGGTGCCTGGGAAGTCCTTATGCTGAGACCTATAGAGCGTTTATTGCTTTTACAACTAGGCTGTGTGATAAAGTGCCATCTTTCTGACCTCCCACTTTCTCCCACCTACCGTTTGCTCGTTATATCTCACTATCTCTCTGTGTGTTACTCCGGCTTTGTGCCTTGTTGCTTCTGTTATCTTTTTCACCTTTGTCAACGTTCCCTTCATTTCCCCTCCTTTCGTCTGGCTGTGTGTCCTTATTTCTCTGTCAGTTTCCCTCTGCAGATCTCCCTCTATATCCCTGTCGTTGACTTTGACACACTGTCTTGTCTCTCTGCTATACTCTCTCCTCCCCTTGTCTCCCCCTCTTTTTAATAGCAATAGTGACATTAGCAGCCACTGCTTTTTAATGTTATTTATGTCAATTTCCCTTTTGTCAAGTGGCCAGCATGGTTGAGCAGGCACTGAGTTGTATTTCCAATTAGCAAATGGGTTGGCACGTTTATGCTCGTGATCTAATGATATGATACCTGAGCAGTTGGCGCCAATCACTGCCTCCTACCCTCCGTTATAATTGAGAAAACCAGTCATGTTGGCATGACAGGAGCCAGGGAGACAAATAAATGTCCTATGAAGACTGTGTTTGTGCCAGCTAGTGATGATGTAGATACCTTGTTTTACAGTTAGATATATAATCAGCATTTATTCTTTAGAAATGTGTAGTGTGTCTGTGGTATTTTTCATAGTAATGCTAACACTGTATATTATTCTCTGGAGACTTTCAGATCTACAGTAGCAGCATGGGTAGTCTAGTTCTTTTTATAAGAGCGTCTCCTGACAGACGTTTTGTTGTGGGATTCAGGTTGGCTGTCTCAAACAATCACACCATTATTCTTGTACTGTATAGTGCTGTATGTATATACTAAGACTTCCTGCCATCACAAAATTGTCGGTGCAGCCTTTACAGTAGTGCTGATGGATGGCCACTTACCAGTGTCCCTATATGCTCCCCACTTATGCTCCCCTACCCAATTCTTTTATGTGTGGAGAGGTGTGGGCTAATAGCCCATTGAGCTAAACTAGTTTTCCTTCACTTGGGGGAGCGGCGTGAACTTGGGGCTAATGCAGTGCCCTGTGCTTTCCTGAATGGTATAACAATGGCAGGTAGGCTTCAGTTGAGGGGTTTTAATGGAATAGTCCAGGATGATAGCCAGCGGACAACACAGCTACCTGAGAGATTTACCGTAGTTGTTTGTACCCCTCTGCCCACCCCACTACTACCACTCTGCTGAACCTTGCGTAAATGTGCTGCTCTCCATCACAAATCTGTGTTTCTCTGGTGCTCTAGCTCTGCTGCTTTGCAGTCTGCTGAAAAGAAAGATTTATCAAGTGACCATTTTCATTATTGTTTCATTTGCAGGTATTTCTTTCAAATAATCTTCAAAAAGTAAATGTCAGTAAATAGTAAAACAATGCAGTTTCTGCATGTAACTTATTTTGTCCAACTAACAGTCCAAAACCCAAAGATATTAAGTATACGATCATATAGATTAAAGAAAAGCACCATATTGTCACATTTGAGAATCTGAATCCATTGATTAATAGACTAATCGTTTAAGCTCTAGACCAGACCCCTTACTCATCTGCCCAAATGAAAGTGCATAGTATCTATCTCTTTTGTGGTTTATATGTTAGAATAAATGCTTTAGCCTCTGAAGAAGTTCTACATATAGCAACAGTAGATTAAATGTAAAAATACATTTTCCCAGTGCTTTAAACATTTAAATCATTTGTCCTCTAAATAATATATTTTTGTTGGACTGAAATCTTCAGACCTTTCATGAATGCAGTTGTGCAACACAATAATTCAGTGTTGTGGTGCTACTCTCTGGTGGGGCAGTGTTGTGATAGCATTAGATAGGGAACGTGCTGTGCACATCACAGAGCAGCACAATGCCATGAGCCTGCCACTTACATATCTGTAAGCTGTGTTGACTGTTGTGTGGGAGGTTAAATAAACATACACAGCGAGGGTGGAAAAGAACTGCCATAATGTCACATTCATAAATACGTGTAAAAGCACAGTTTGCGACCGATGAATCTAAAGCAAGTCTAATTGATGTTCTGTTAACAGACTGCCGTGATCGTAAAGGTGACTCAGTCCTGACTGTTACAGTAAAACAGGATTAACTTAAAAAGATTTCTAACCACACCCTAATAAAGAATCTGTGTCTGTGTTGCACATTCCTGAGAATGCTTAAATGGATTTTGCTACGTTGTCATCCCTAAAATAATTAAAGCATTTGTATGTAATATAGAGCACAGCAGACCTCAGACTTGAACCATTAATTACACAAGTTAGTTATTTAGCTGCTGCAGGAGGGAGGAACGATCCTGTCTTGATTGTGCTGAGGTAGCACGCACCACGACTCGGGAATAACCTCTGAGCTGTGTGTGTGTGTGTGTGTGTGTGTGTGTGTGTGTGTGTGTGTGTGTGTGTGTGTGTGTGTGTGTGAATGCGTTTGACAGCAAGGATTGCATAACTGAGATGCCTGCTGTTGCAGGTCACTGTGAATGACAGGAGAAGACACACACACACACACACACACACACGTAAATCATTACAAACGCGTGTTGTAGCTGCACGTACGCACTGAGATACACGAACTCCTCCTCCTCTAAGTGTTCTTGCTATCTCTATCTCGCCTTTCAAAATGGTCTATTTGATCTGCAGCCCGATTACCTGAATGGTCATAGTATACACTGTATATACAGTACATATATGATAAATCTTTACCCATTAAATAGTACGATATTTCTGCTTGTTATCCTCGGCCGTTCGATATTTTGAGCAATTTCTTTTAGGGAACAGCTTTTGTTCCCCTCCAACTATAATGTCTTTGTTGCATTTAGGAGTGAATCTGCACAATTCTTGGAAAGTGTTTAGCATGGGGCAGTGCCTGGAAATCATCCCATAACATGAGTGCATGAACAAGCATGTACATAATAACATGGTTATCAACTGCAGCATCAAGTCAAACAAACACACACACGCGCAAAGGAACAAATGCAGTCTACCCATACACACACACACACACACACACACACACACACACACAGAGAGATTCCCACTCAGGTGCTGAACATACTGGACCCTGTGAACTTGAATGGAGATAAAGAGTTATAATGTAAAGATGTAATGCAGTCTGTTTCTCAGCCCTTTCCCCTCTCCTCCCACTGCACCAGCTGCACTAATGATTCTACATTAGTCCTTTAATAGAAATCCATGTCTGCTAGTCAGTAGAGCTGCGCTCAGACACCCATGCACATGCAATCACGCCATGTCTTTACATCCTTTTGAAAGCAAATGTGCGCACACACACACAGACAGAGACGACGCACAGAGTTTATGATTGAGCAGCCGCTTTGGATGATGTGCCATGTGTGGAGGACACAGGGGTCCAGTTTGGACTGATTCTATTCTAAATGAAGCAGGAGTTTGTGAATTATTGAAATGCCTGTCCTCTTTCTCTGCTCCCTCTCCATCTCTCCCTCTTTAGATCTTTTTTCCCCTCTCTCTCTCATTCCTCTTTCTAACACACTCTCTTATCTCCCCTAGCCCCTTCCTTCCTTCCTTCCTTCTTTTTTCCCCTCTCTCTTATTCTCCTCTATTAGATAAGCGGGAAGGAGGGTCAGATTGATTTGTGAACCAGTAGTTTGGTGTGTGTGTGTGTGTGTGTGTGTGTGTGCGCGCGCGTTTGTGATTTGAGTCATGTTGGTTAATCCAGTGTTGTCCTTGGGGACCGATTTGGCCCATATTACAGCCTGCTATTACTGTGTCTAAAATCTCCTGTGCATTGAGACAGTCAGTATTTACAGCCGTGCGTTGTCCCAACTCCCTCACCAGCATTTCTTTCATAAGCCTCCACCCTGCTCTGCAAAAGCAAATACGGAGAGACAGAGAGTTGAGATTTATAATACTCGAAAATACTCACTCAATCAATGCAAAACAATTTATACTCATCATTATTATAAAGATTTAAAGAGCAGGTTCATTACACCAAATCTTATTAAGTGTTGGTATAATTAATTTTACAGCCATACCTTTACATCAGCATTATACTTGTTTTAACTAAGTTTTTGAAATCAAGTAAAGAATCATCTGTTCCCTGATTCTTACTAAGATAATTTGCCGTCTTTGCATACCCAAAAGGGAACTTCTTTCTTTGTTGTTTTTCCATAAGAAGAACCAAAATGAAAAACCTTAAACATTTTAAGAGATTAAAAGTTCAATCTTGAACTTGGTTTCATCAGATGACAATATTGCATCCAAGTTGGCTTTAAGGCTGAGTCCGTATGCCAGTCAATACGAGTCATTATTCCAGTATAAATCACAAACATTTTGTGGCTTTTAAACATGCTCCAAACATCCCGTTTGGACATCTGATTTAAAACTTTGACACACACTGTATAAAAATACACACAGAGAAAGAAAGAGGTGGTCTTTTAAGACTGAAGGCATGATTAAATACATTTACACTTATCTATGGTGGATGACAGCAAAACATGCACTCATACTGTTCATGCAGTCAACCTCCCACCATCATCCCAAACAGACTCAACAGAGGTCAGATTATTACACCGTATACCACCCACTGGTAATGTCTGATCAGCAGTCATAGACATGTAGGAACCAGAGGGAAAACACTAGAACATGTATTCCTCCCTCAGCCCTGTAGTTTATCACCCAGGGCTTATCGCTGACAGCGGCTGTGCCCTCTGCTCTCTCTCCCTGCCCGTCACACACCCTTCCAGATTAATGTCCTGATATAGAGGATAAGTTGTAGCTTTGTTTGTTTGTATAGATTTGGTGTTGTGTATCAATAGCGGGTGCCTATTCAAATGAATATTCGAGTGTGGTAGATGCACATTGTTGCTCAGTGTTGGCAGTAAGACAGGTCTGTATCCTGTTTTCACGACAGGAGTTGATGAATGGTGCACTATTAACCAGCGCAATCCACGGGGAATGCATGCAATGTCGAGCATGTCAAATAGCATACATTGTTTCTTTTTGCTGATGTTTTAGCTTCAAAGAAAGAGATGACAGCCATGAGGGATAGAAATGAAGGGTTGCACTCATATGATGTACATATTTCCGTGGGCTACATTCTGACATATATACAGTATATATACCGTACACCATTTTCTATTTGACTGTTTCAGTCTTTATCTGTTTATTTTAACTCAGAAATGTACCAACTTCCCAAATTTAATGTTGAATACCCAAGTATTGCTTTGCCATTATGCAAACTAGTAAGCTTTTTTTGTTTATTTCTGCAGGACATCTAATGTGGAGCTGAAAAGATTAGTCCAATAATTAAAATTAATCAGCAGCAGTTTTGATAATCAGTTAGTCAATCATATTTATTATATTCTTCATCTTCTATGATAGGAAACTCCATATCTTTGACTGGTTCAGCACAAAATAAGTGATTTTGAAACATCAACTTTAGCTCTGGAAAATTGTGATTGGCATTTTTCAATATTTCTGACACTAAATAGACCAAACAATCAAAAAAGTAATCGACAGGTTACTTGATAATGGAAATAATCGTTAGTTGCAGACCCACTATCATGTAGAACACTAAAAATATATTTGAGGCCATGTAAAGATTTGTGTCATTAAAATCAAGACCATCCACAGTAATCTTTGGGGTATTTTAGGATTGCTGGTATGGAGAGATTTTTCTTATCCCACTCCATCTCTCTCTCTCTCTCCATGTCTCTTCTGCTTCTCTGCCACATCTCTGGTCTTCAATATTGATATGAGCTGTCATTGGTCCAGTTATTTATGAGGCCCCTCCCTGGTATTTTTCCATTGGCTCAGGCCTTACAGTAAAATTCCTCTTTTGTCAAATCTAGCAGCAGCCTGATTTTCAGCCTGGCCGTCAAAAACAGAATGTGCCTTTCAACGGATAAGAAAAAGATGAATGGTGTGTTTTCAGCTCATGTACATGTGTGACTGTTTGCTTTCTTTTTTTTCTTTTCTTCTCTTGCTCTTTCACTCCCTCGCTCCTAGAATGGCAGCCAAAATATCTTTCCCATAACCTCTTCAGACCTGTGTGTGTTTCTGCACAGACGTCTTAAATAAGAGACAGATTGAAAGGCATGCAAGCCTTGTACGCACACATGCTTGCATGTTTCACACATACACACACACTTGTACAAACACACATGTACAGCACAGGCCTCATTACACAGGCCCCAGGGATTTGTGTAGAAGCTATTTCCTGTTTTGGCTAGGGAGAAAGGGGAAGCAGTGAGGATAAAATATGACATAACAGCAGCGGTGGTCTTCCTGTGTGCTCTACTAGGGCCTGGGTGTTGCCCAGAGTTTACTTTTCCATGGTCATTCATTTCACCATGTGTACAACTGCCATCAGTCCAGCGATTTCAGTCATTCAGGCTATTTGCAAACACTTTTCATCCGATCGCATGGTTGCAGCATCACATTTTACAAATGATTGTCACTCGCATATTGCACAAATTTGTGAGGTCTTACATGCTCAGTTTGTTTTAATTAGTGAAATGTGTCAGTGTGAGCCTAATGCAAATTTGGTGAAACAGATCCCAGGTCTGCTGTATCTCATAGTGCAACACATTTGCTGTTGTGAACATGGCCGGCCTGTTATGAATAGGCTGAGAGGCCTTGTTGTCCTTAGCTTAACCACTAATTTCATTCATATATTAACAGTTTTACATAGTGGTCATACTACTTTCTAACTGAATATGAAAGCTCAGTACATTCTAGAGTACCAACTGAAATGTGTCCATAGGAGAGAACTGTCAAATATTATATTATATTATATTATATGTATAAGAGATTGCATTAAACACTTGATCAGATGCTTAGTCTTGCTTATTCATTATTTGGATATTTTATGTAAATTAGGGAATTAGCCAGTGGTGCTTATTTTTTGTTATTAAACAGCTAATGTTTTTAAGTAACATTAAATGCCGATGTCTTCTGAAGTTTGACATATTTTGTCAAATGAAGAAGGGTTGTCTTTATTCCTAAAGACTCAAAGGGAAATATCAACAATGGTAAATTCTTTTTAATTGGTAATGAAACTATTCTATTGGCCGTGATATTTCAAAGATTTCACATGATGCCTAACCCCATGTGACCAGAGAGTTTGATTATTGTGTTTATAGCTTTTGCTTTATTGTAATTTAGGAATTGCCTTTTTTTGTACTATTGTCCGAGGCTCTCTTTTTTTCTCTTTAGTTATATGTTTTTTATGTGTGTGTGTGTGTGTGTGTGTGCATCTGTGCATGAAAACACCTTTTTGTGCTTCAGCAGGTTGAGGGCAGGAAAAAGACAGTGTGGTTAAACATTATCTCTTTTTAGACAACGTAGCTTCACACTGACACCAGTTATATTTATTCATTATACATAAGTCCACATATTTCACGCTTTTCTTGCTTTTCAACACCATTCCTACCTGACACGCAGGTGGAATAACATTAGCATGTCTAACACCTGAACCGTGGAGTTCAAAATTCATTAACGTTTTCATCTTTGTTGTGATTAATTCTATGTGTAATAAAAAGCACAATTTTTCAGTTGTCATTAAGACAGGTGTCCAGTGCTTTAACCACATGGGTCCCCATTGAAGTTTTAATTGTGAAGCAGCTGCAGATATCTTAGAAGAGCTGAAAGCTTGTAGCAAAATAACATAAATAATTAATATTAATTAAATAAATAAATAATACAATGTTTTTGGAGGTATCTGAAACTAAATAAACAAAATGAATGTCATTAGTTCTGTTTATCTAAGTGTTAACACAGCACAGAAGAAAGATATATCAACCATAGATACACCTAAACCAAAAGAACACCCCAGACATAAGAGTGTCACATGAAGTTTCACATTCAAGAAATAATTATCAGCAAGGAGTTAGGTGATGGTGGCAAAAGAAAATCTGGGATTCACTATTACAGCAGGCAGGATGTGAGCTCCAGCAACTTCCTCTTGAGGTGTGAAGTCATGTGCTAAAAACAGAGGCAATGTAACACCTCGCTTACTGTGGGGATCCTACACACTCACCATGAAACAAAAAATGCAGGAACATGCATTTACACGCACTCATGTACCCACTTTTGCACATGCAGAGTTGTCCACGTCTGCTTCAAACAAAAGTGAGCAAAAAGTTATTGAACTTGAACTCTTTAGGTCTTAATTTCAGATATACTGGACATACAGTTTAATTACTTATCAGTAGAAGCTTTGACATTTAAAAGGAGGCAGAAACAGAATGTGCATAATGTTCCCCAACCTACAGTATATCAGAACAAAAAGTGTTACAGTGCTCTTGTTTACAACATGGATGTGGTATTATCTAGAATTTATCATCCTAATGTAGCATGATTGTCACCGTATTGTGGTCATAATTTAGTACATAATTTGTTCTAATTTTGACATTTTGCCGCCTTGATTTGCAGCGACATAGCTCCTTTTTGGTAGACTGATTAGTCAGTAGCAGCAGGGAGGGCAGATAATGATGTCTGGTGGTAAAAAGCACCTCACAATTGCTATATGGTGTAGTGGCAATGCTTGCTCACACAGTGTGTTTGACTCTGATATATGCAGTGAAAGAAAATAAGTAACACTGGTTACCTTAAAATAGACTGGAAAGCCATGCTTTTCCTCTCCATAGCAACAGTTCGCTGTTGAGCACTGACTTGGAGTTGATGGAGTGGATTCTCTCAGCACATTATTTACTGTGTGTGTTAGTATGTGTGTGTGTGTGAGCACTGTAGGCTATGTCTTGCTCTGAGTGTGTCTTTGTTTATTTGTGGACAACGAGTTCCAAGGTGTTGTTTGTTTGGTTGAGTCTATCTCTGTGGAAACCCAGAATTGGGAGCGAAACATTTTTGGCAGACTTTGGCTCCCGCTAAGTGATAATGAAGTCTTCACTTTCTGTTGTCAGCTGTCAAACCCACCACAGGACATTTCCACATAGGTATCAATTATTGCTGCATGTATTTTTGCAGTAATACATTTGTGGTATACTACTAGAGGATGAACAAAAGTGTAGGAGGCTTAATGCACAGTACAAAGCAAAACATGTACTCGATTACCTTCTTTTAATTCATCATATGCATGAACCCAGGAACCAAACTACTGTAGATGACGCTTCATCTATTTGTAGCTGCAGGGTAGACACACGCGCACACATACATACACATATATACAGTGTGCAGTGTCAGGCACGGCAGGGGTTGCATCTCTCCAGATGGCGGGAGCCGCCCACACACTGCCAGTTGTTATACAATATGTATTGTATAAAAGCAGAGAGCAACAGGCCCCCTCCTGCTGCATGGAGAAGCAGCACACACAAACATCCAGTCATTCACTTACACATACAGGCAGTGGACACATACAAGTAGACATGCATTCCCTCTACATACACACATGTACATAGGGACTTTTTGGTCCTCTGTAA
Source organism: Gadopsis marmoratus (assembly GCA_036023855.1). Lineage (NCBI taxonomy): Eukaryota > Metazoa > Chordata > Actinopteri > Centrarchiformes > Percichthyidae > Gadopsis > Gadopsis marmoratus. The sequence goes on along the minus strand of JAVQJF010125737.1, from coordinate 2,359 downwards.
AGACACTTTTTACAGCATGCACTATATTAGCCAGCCTGTTAGTCACCAGGTACCTCAATGATCCAAGTATGAAGTCACTAGGCTAGTCCCCCCCCATTCAGTCAGCAAACTTCCAGTCACACAGCTCGATCAGTAACCAGGCACCCAGCCAGTGAGACAGATAATCAATTTGTCTGTTAGCCAGTTGTACAGCTGTGAATTGAGTCAGGCAGCTGTTCAGGTAACCAGGCTGTCAGCCGTTCAAACAGCTGTGCAGCCAGTCAGACACGTATTCTCTCACTCGCACAGTAGGTTTTATGTGTAACACTAGGCAGTTAAGAAGAGAAACATTTTACAGCCATTCCTAAATAGTAACTCACCAGGTCAGAGCATACACATGAAATCACAGCCACAGTGTATTTTTTGTCTGTTTTTCTGTCTGCCTTTGACTCGGCTTCTCTGTTTTATCTCGACTTCACTTGTTTACGTTCTCTCTGTTGGTGTCTCTTGAGTTTCTTTTTTTCGTACAGCTACAGTTAATACACCCATTATCTCAGTCTGTGTTTGTGCATGTGTGTATACCAGCTTGTGTATTCCTTTCTGTGTGTGAGTGTGTGTGTTTTTTTTGTGAGCGAGCCCAGAGCACCATGTGATGATGTAATGAGAAACTGAGCAGAAACTACGGATTCCCCTAAACACACACATGCACTCAAACGCACACACATACGGATGCTGTTGTACTAAGAGTGAATGGAGCATATAGGAAATTCCCTCCAGTAAAACACTGAGTTTTCTCTTCATTGGATTTACTGTGATAAATTATTGTAGTGGCTCCCTTCTGTGCTCTAGCCTTCAGGCACACACACTGGTAACTCTCTCATATTTACGCTGTGCTTTATCTCTGGGTGTGTTTCTTTCTCCCCAGCAGTAGAAGTCTGAATGACAGCAGTGTCAGGTTTATGATCACACTGTTTATGCTCAAAGAGAGAGAGAGTGTGTGTGTGTGTGTGTGGGACTTTATGACTATAACTGGGATTACTTCACCTAACCTACTAAGGGAAGTCGGGGTGGATGGAAGGTGTGCTGTGCAGATGTGGGGAGAAACAGATGGGGGAAGGGATGGATGGAAGAAAGACAACCACAGCATTGAAAGGGAGTAAATGGAGAACGAGGATGAGATTGGAGTGGGATGAAGAGAGATAGTTATGCTGAGAGGGAGATAAGAGAGGAAAAATGAGAGAGCTCAGTTGGGGGGAATTAAACAAAGAGAGTAAAAGATGACTGTTCTCCCTGTCTGATATGAATCATGAACATTTGTTGTGATTTACTTAGTAAATTAGATATTGTTTTGGTAACATTTGTATATTTTTACATTTACTAATCTTGCCAGTGACGATTAAAGAGGTTAATGTTGATTTAATTTTTAGTATGCAGTATGACATTGAGTGTAGATGGAGCAAAAGAGGAGGACAAACTGAAAGAGGAATGAATGTCATGAAGGCTGCAAGTAAACAAGAAAGGGATGGAAGAACAAAGGGATGGTCGAGAAAGAGAATGTGTGAGAGCGAGGAAATGGAATGAGGGATAGAAAAAAGGATTTTTACAGGGCCTTAATGTTGTGTTGACTTTCATGCAGAGAAAGGAGACTGTGTGGGTGTACATTATGTTTATGAACTCCATAAAATATCTCCACTATCCCAATGAAGAGGACAGAATGCGCGCATACACACACACACACACACAAAAATACAGTGGTGTTCACACTCACACATGCCCACAAACTAAGAGCTCATGGCAGCAAGCCATAATGACCTTCCATCAGCCAGCGCTCACTCATAGTAATGATGTCATCTCTCTCTCTCTCTCTCTCTCACGCACACTCACACCCACACACATGTGTGCGCACACACACATACATATATATATATATACATACATATATATATATATATATATATATATATATAAAGTCATGCATTACACATATTAGCACTTCAGTCTTTCACATCACTCACCAGACCCTCAACAAAACCCTGCAATATCCTTTGATAAACAAGGGATTAACATTGTGAGAGCATTTTCACTGAATGGTTTTACACGGTAATTTTTATAATTGAAGATGCACGCTGTGGATGTGGGTTCAAATGGGGAACTGTTTTGATATGTAAACACGTGCAGAAAGCACAGGTGCTACCAATAACATTACAGTAATAATGGCACTGTTATATTCCAAGTGCAGATACAAACCTCTGAGCTTCCACTGTGTGACCGAGATGTTCTCTAATGTCAAGTAGCACCATACATTTACTGTCAGAGTGATGTCAAACCACACAAAGCCACATGCAGGAAGAAAAGTATGCTCAGTATCGTGTGTGTGTGT
>JAVQJF010125733.1:0-50545 GCA_036023855.1 Gadopsis marmoratus | reverse complement strand
ACACACACACACACACACACACACACACACACACACACACACACACACACACACACACAGTTAAGAGGATAAGTTGGAAGCAGGCAGATTAAAGGCAGTGTCCAAATTATCTTGACAAGACAGGTTCTATCCAGCCCTCTGTCCTTAATTGGCAAATAAAGCATGGCTGAATTTTCATGGCCTGCACCGTATCACTGTAGGTTTGTTTTATTTCCCTTGTCTTTAAAAACTGTACTATGGCACTGAAAAACTGATGGGTGTCATGAACAACTCCGCTCTTGGACAAATTTAAATTTCTTATATACATACCACAGTCAAACAAAGACAGGAAGACTGCAAGACACAATTCTATTGTTCTAGTTCTAAACTGAAATACTGAAAACCAAAATCAGGTACTGGACTAGTAACTGATGGAGTGAACACTAAATGTTATAATGAAACTGACAAAAAACAGTCATGTCATGGCTGATACCTAATCTGCTAAATAAGATCTGGCTCAGCACTGATGCCACTTTCTGGCAAATTGGATTGGTGCATCCTCAACTAAATTTTTTTTCCTTTGATACACATGCAATACCCAAATAAAAACATTAAACAGAAAAGAAGATGAAGTTCTCAAATGTTAAATGTCTTAACACAAACAGCTGTATAAGAACATTGGCTAAATAGAATGAAATTGTCAAAATGATTACTTAAATCGGTAACTAATATAAAGTTTCTCATTATATTGATATAGTTTCTCATTATATGAGATAGTTTCTCATTATAATGACTTACAGAATCGTTTTTTTTCATCACACTGGTGGAAATGGGCTTCCATACATTCATTCATTCAGTTAGTACCAAAAGATACCAGCCCTACTTATTGCATTGTAATGATTTATTTTTTAGCCACTTTAAGATAACAAGAAATAAACCTCTCATTGAGGAAACATTGCAATTATATTGTAAGCACCTTAACCACTATTTATTATCTATTTTGTATCCATCTGCTGTGTGAAATTTACATACTTTCTGATTCACTTGCTGCAACCAGATTTTCTGATGTCATTTTAATAGAAGGAAAATCCTTGAAAATTTTTTTTTAGAATTAATCTCCAGGTCAATTAACTTGTTGCGCAGCTGAAAACCATCCAATGCTTCTATTCATTTCATACATTAATCATTACCATTGGGCAAGAATAACACAACACACTCAAACACTTGACTTACATACAGTCAACCTTGGTAGATGAAGCTATCAGCACTTAATATAAATATGGATATCGCAGCTATCAAGCCTCTACGATCACATTCACTAGTGCAGGGTTGAGTGTGACAGAGAGGAAATGGATATAGAAGGCAGCAGTGGGAGGAGGGAGTGCTGGCTTTGTGAAGGAGAGATGGAAAAATGAGTGAATCAGGGTGACGAGTCGAGTCTGTCAGTCATTTCCCAGGGCACTCACTGCCACTGATGAGGGGGGGGGGGAAGCAAGTGCATAAAAAAACGTAATGACTTCATGCGAGCTTTAACAGCCGTTGTGAGCGGTATTTCCTGACACATCTGCACTCCACCAGGCAGGCAGAAGGGGGAGGAAGATGTAGCAGGGGAACTATATCCGCTTCATATCACAAAGACATGGCAGAATGAAGCACACGCTGCAGTGTATCTGCAGGTCCCTGAAAAACCCAAATGTAAGTATTTCCAAGTCCTAGCACTGAATCTAGAACCAACATTTCAAATTCAAAGTAAACAAACATTTAGAAATAAAAGTAAAACTTTCAGAAACTTTTGAGCAGGGAGATATTTTAAGACTATAGTGACCTATTCTGCATGTTCTTGAAATTCTCAAAGCAGACAGAACTGGGCCATTATTTAGCAATTGGCCGCTTCAAAGAGGAAGCAGAAGAACTGCATATGGTTATGTGAAAAGACAAATTTCAATAGCCTTTATGTACATTGACAATGAAGTAGTTTGCTTCTTCAAATAACCACAGTTCACATTCTCTGGGCATGTTATTAATATGACGGAGTTTAACCATCAACAAGATCACACAGTTGCCTATGTGGACATAAGATACGCAAACAGACTGATTCGTTGGGACTTACAGTGTGTGACGCCAGCCAAGGTCTGGTAGAAGGTGGGCGTGTCGCTGTCATCGGTGAGCGTGACACACACTCCTCCAGACAGAAGCCATCTGGACAACGTGAAGGCCTCCTTGTTCTGTAGGAGCCAGTTCCTGAAGCGCTCATAGTTCACCTTGTCACCCTGTCACCACACGCAAACACAGTTAGGCTATTAATCAAACACAGAAAGACGGTCTGCATCGGTCAGTAGTTAGGTGCTTTCTCTCCTCTCTCTCTCTCTCTCTCTCCTTCTGTTTCTGCAGGTATTTCTGCCTCTGGATCTGTAGAGTCTGGAGCTGTAGAGTCTGGATCTGTGGTTGCAGCCACCTGCTGCCTCCATGTTCCTGCTCAACAGCCACTGCTGCTATTATTGTTATTGCTCTTATTATTAGTATTACTATTCTTATATTGCTATTAATATTATTTTTAGTAATATTAACATCAATACCATTACTAGTACTATTGCTTTACATCTCTATGTGGAACTGTACTGTGCTCCCACCCCAATAAGGTGGGCCGAATTTAGAAGGCAACATATTCAATCAACATTTAGGTAAATATACGTAGTATGTAACGGATCACACTAGGTATTGACAGACAGCCAATATTAAAAGGCCTCGGAAAGGGAGTGCCCGGGGGTGGATTTTTACATTACTGTGTTGTATTTTCCAAAGTTGTTTGTGGTGGGTTGTGATTTGAAAGGCGCTTTTGTATTCTAATAACCAGTACAATAACTCGCTGTAATGCCAAATCTTGTATCATCTCTGTGGCGTTGGCTTCATGTGGGAAATGCATAACAATAGCTGTTTTATGAGCATGTGACAATGATGAAAACAAACTCAACATGAGCCAAGGAGAGGACGTGGGCGAGAGGCAAGTTATTAGTCTATTAGCTCACTTGGTGCCGTTATTAAGTCCAAAATGAGTTAACTGAAACGGTTGACTAGAATGGCTGTAAATGTTCACATGTCTATCCATGTGGTGACAGACGGGCCATGATGTTTGCCGACCTCGCTGAAGCACTTCTTGAGGGAGGCCGGGACTTCTCCATCCAGGACCTGCAGAACAGCTTCTATATCTTCCCTTGCAGCATAGCCTCCCAGATCACTGGCAAACAGGCTGAAGAGGTCTGTGGGTGCACACACACACACACACAGAGACAGTGTCAGAAGAGAGTTTAACTTTTTCACCAGAAGACACGCCTCTTGCATGTAGCAGCTGCAAGGACGATGGACGCTACAACGTCGATAATATACCGATGCATTAGACTGCCTGTAACACATCAATCACAACTATCAGAATAATAAGAGAGAGCGCGAGAAAGAAAAAAAATTTGGACTTGAAAAAAAACACTTTAATGCCATCATGGTTGTTAAACAATAAAATAAGCAATTCGCCCAAGAAGGAACATGTTGTCAGTATCTACGGCTACCTTAAGATGTCGGTGAGGAAAGAGCCCATTGAAATGGGAATTGATAAAGTTAGAAATAATTGTGAAGTTGTAGGGAGTCATTTTGGGCATCCAGGGAAGCATAAGTCCTGTTCATCATGAACAAGGACAATGTGAGGTGACTGACAGCTGGGACATTTTCATGGAACTCACCAGTACAAAAGATGAGCAGTTGTGTTAGGAAATATGTGGTACTTTGAGAAAGATGTGAATATGAGTAAACACAAGTTCCAAGCTGCATTGTGGCACAAAACATCCAATCAAAGAGCTTAAAATCTTGCTGCGTGCACCTCTAGGCGAGCGAAACGCGACAATTACGCTGTGAAGAACCCAAATAATATATTCAGAAGCTGAAATCAATTCTGTCAAATTCGCAATGAAGTCAGCAACAACACTGCATTTGTTTGGTTCCCAATTGTAACATTAAAGTATTCTGAATTTAGCCATCCGCCATGCCAAACTTTGATATATTTGAAAATATAAAGCTAAAGTATCATAAAATTATCCAGGAGACTCTGCTGGTTTATATTGAACAGTGAGGGTAAAATTAGACAGAGCTTTATTAATACTGAAGGGTAATACATTTAATAAGTGTATAAGGGGTAAATGCTAACACCAGTGCCTAATAGGATAACATAAAAGTAAGATACATTTAGTAAAATAAATGTTAATTTTAAAGTTGGGGGGAAATACCTCTTAACTCTACTGGCTTTCAAATTACAATAAATGAAACATGGCTCGAGTGGAACAACACTCACTTGATATTGACAACTTTTTTTGAGCCTCAATATACAGACAGGGAGGTGGATGTAATAGCAGTGCACCCTGGGGAGAAATATTTAGAATCTGCCAGCGTAACTCAGCAGAGGAGGAGAGCTTTTGCTGCATGAAAAGGGATTCAGTCTCGCCACTACTACTAGATTTAGAATACGATAATTTGATAATTAGTGTGTTTCCATATGCAGCACATGGAACTAAAAAGACTCCAATGTCTGCTCCTGGTGGACAGGACAACAATGAATCAGAAGCCTCCATGTCAGTCAAGACAGCCATGTCTAAAACCCGGAACCCAAACAGAAGAAGTGCAAGTGTGCAGAAAACCTTTCGAAAACAGCATTACTGCACACACAAATACACAGTAGGGTGGACTCATGCTGCGATTGTATGGTTTTACAACGCATATGCTGTTATAATATATTACTTACTGTATATGTGCCACTCAGAAGTCAGACAAAGAGCATGACATTACTCTGACATGGCACCAAACCACTCACTTACTGTAACTTGCTGTGTTATGTGGACTTAAAGTGTAACTCCCTCACATTCTGTTAGAGCCCTCTCTCCCAGCAAGTTTAAAAACTGCAGCAGAGGGGCGAGGGAACAACACCTGTCAATCAATAAAGGATCTATCTATCAATCAGAGCTTCCACTGTAGTTGTTTAGACATCATTTGGGATTTTTGATTAGCATACACAGTAAATGGTTTCAAATCTCAGTCATGGTAATATAGCTATTGGATATTTAGATAAAACCATGTAATAGGACTAATATGACATTAGCTGACACAGGGGAAGACTAACTATTTGCTGTAAACCTGTTCTCGGATGATGACAGGACATACCATATATGCAGTTGATGGCTGGATGATTAATTCTTTTATCAAGACATTGCAAAGATTTGTGTTGGTTGGAAACATCTATAGGCTGCAACAGATTTGACATTTAAGAGAACAATATGAAACCAACAGAACGGCATAGACACAGACTCCCTGTTCAACAGCAGAATCAACTTACACTTGGCCTTCTCCTCATCGCGCCCTCTGGTTAGAAGCACCAGACCCACGATCAGATTGTTGAAGTGCAGTCCTTTAGACGAGCCTCCGAATGAGGTGTAGATGACCTAAAAACATGAAAAATGGACAGGACATTGTGAAAAAACAATCACCTTGCATCCCCGCTGTCTGTAATGTGATCAGCAAGCTAGCCATTCATTTGCTATGGAGCGGACAACAGCATTTTCTTTGTAGTTCGCAGATGATAAAATGTTGTTGATACATCTTTAATGTCCATAAAATATTCTACAATCCAATAAAGCAGCCATGCAGTTGAGGCAGCCTTTGTGCAGGAGTTCAAATAGTGCGATACCCATTGTGAAGTCATGTTCTGACTATGTGAGGACATGTCGTATTTGTCAAACATAATTTACTCTTCAGCAGCAGAACCAGCAGAACCGTGGGCACACGGGGCATCGCATTACAAGATTACTTTGTGGGTGCACATGCCCGTTCAGAAATTATGTTTTGGTTCGAGCGTCAACGCCGTCTTTATTTCTCCTCTCAACCCACACACGGAGAAACATTTTGCTCATTAGCAGCCTACAGCGGCTGAAATTAGGGATGGGGACTCTTGTTTTAAGAAAGACAGAGTACAACAAAGTAACTGGAACTTGTCTTCCTGTGGTCCTTATTTCATTGTGTTGCTTTACTAAATTAAAAACAGCAGCTCAGACACTATTTTCAGACAGTGAGTGTGCCCAGGTTGCTTGTATCAGTGACAGATGTTAGTGAAATTGGATCTTTTATTTTAAGTTAGTGTTCGTCAGTAGCATTTCAATGTAAATGGCCTTTTCTTAAAAAGTGCTTTTCAACCTTAACGGTTCCCAAAGCGTTTTACAGATTGGCCTCCACCGGGAGCAACTTAGGGTTCAGTGTCTTACCCAAGGACACTTGTGGACAGAAGGAGCAGCTCCTGAGCCACAGTCGGCCTAGTTTTAGTGAGAAACCATACTGAAAAGATGAGAAGAGAGCAGACCACTAGCAGCCAGGATGCCCCAAACACCTGTACTCTGAATACAGATCTGTAACTCAGTGGGAAGCCGTCTTGTCTGTTATGGCGAGGTGCACACATAGTGACATGGTAATGACCATGTGAACATTTTAGAGGACATTGAGGTAATAAAGTGTTATGTTTGGGCACATGTTTGCCTAGCTCATGCGTGGTGGCTGCTACCTGCTGATCCCACCTCAGCTCCAGCCTCTCTCTGCTGGCCACATACGGATTTTCTGGCTCTCAGCAGCTGACAACGTGGTGGAAAGGAATCAACCTAAATGACGGGAACCACACTGTAAACCACAATGTCCTTGAAAATTACAGGTGCTGAGGGTTCGGAGTGGTCTGGTGTGTAAGACAGATACCATCTACTGTGTCCATAACAACCTATGAGGTGTTGCAATTTTATGATACACGTTATTCAATTATTGTGCAAGATCCATTTGCTTATAAAAAAAGCAAGAGATGCAGTTAAAATAAATCTAGTAAGTGGAATTCACTCTTCCCAGGATCATCCATACCCAAACAATTAATTGGATCACTCCCTGATGCAGTATTTGCTGAAATCTAGTGTAGAAAAAATGTATTTCGTTCAGGTAAAAATGCAGGATAAGACTGTCCATCTGCCTTCACATTTTGGAAGTTATTTAACACAAAGTTTATAGATAAAAATATATATAAGGGGTAGGACTTGATAAGTATTCACTTCTTCCTGCTCCTTTTCAAACATGGAATATGTATTTATGCTGTTAATTTTATTGGTTATTCTTGTTTTGTTATTTTACTTGTGGAAACTCCACCGATGGCTTAGTTCATGTGTGACACAAACTGAACTCTATTTTGAAATTTTTGATGCTTACAGTTGTCCCTCTCCTCCATCACTTCCTGTAACTTTAACCTGACATCCCGTGGATTACACACCTGAGGTAGGGTACAACGAGTTAATTTTGCCAACCTCTACTACTCAGAACTCCAAAAAACATTTACTAGATTATTGATATGGTTATTTTGGTTGTAGTTACTAATTTAATTATTAATCAGAATCCCAAATTAATTGTTTATTATATTCGATTTGAGATTGACTGATTTATTAATTAACTGGCTATAATTTTCCATTCTTTAAGAGTGAATTTAATGTAAACACGGTTTAGTCCCGATAGTGAAGAAGTGTAATCACTCCAATTCATCTTTTTGTACCAATTAATGGATAACATTATATACTTTGAGCCTTTTTTAGGTTATTAATTGTTACATATTTTGGTATCATAAACCCATATAACCCCTACATTTATATATTAATTTTTAACATAAAACATCTTTTATTTTATTATTTCCAGGGCCAGTGCTTGATGTACTGCATGAATTAACTCATGGCAAAAATATACATAAATAATCATCACAATAAAAGGATTTCCATCAGACTTCAAAATTCCGTGCAAGGGGGCGCTGTTGTCATTCTGCAAAGCTGCACTCAAGAGCACAAAGGAGAAGGTTACCCAGCGGAGTGTGCAAACGCATCAAAATGCGGAGGTGACTGCAGTGTGTCCATGTCAGTGGGTCACACACAGCAGAGGAGTTTCACTTGTGGTTTAAAAAAAAACAAAAAAAACAAAAAACAAAAAAAGGGAAGTCAAAGCGTGTCATATTATACAGCTCTTAACCCCGCACCAAACTTTCCCCATCTGCTGCATTCATCATCTTCTGTATTCAGATACTGAAACTGCTTCCCCCAATGGTTCAAAAAAATACTCTCGCTTAAAGGTCTTCCCCTTTATACATAAACAAGTTTAAATGATGGATACATACAGCATGTGGATTCCCCGCTGATCTATTTATTAAAATGTAGCTACGTATGGAAATGAGGCCTGAGAATGACCTGAACTGCATAAGCTAAGATTTTCATTCATTTTTACCCATAGTGCTGGGTGAATGTAGTAAACCCACAATGGCTTGATGATTCACTCACAGGCATCTTGCTTTCAGCACTGATGCCTGCACCGACTACAGCCTTTTAGAATCACAGGCATCATGAAACTGTATCTAATTTGTTTCTTACATTATCGATTTAATAAAAAAAAAAACTGACTGGTAACTTTTACAAATGTCCAAACCACTCCCAAAGACAAAATTGATCAAGTATGCAAAACAGGTATGTGGGGAACTCCGCTGAAATTCAACATGAAAGGTCAGCTTTACTTGTCATGGAAAGTACACTTCTCTTTGTCAAGTGTGACAGAATAGTGCCTGATGATGTCATTCGGGGATGCTGGTCTTGGAGATAACACATTTATAACTTAAAGCCTGTGTTATGAACTGGGTGCACGGAACTTGAAAGACATTTACAAGGCAGGGAGGGCCTCCGCTGCTTCCCCCCCACTTTCTTTATGGAGGCGCAAACCTCAAACTAAACATAAAAAAAATCAATCCACTAGGATCTTTTATGTTCCTCAGTTGCTTGTTTTTTTCCATCCCACAATCACGCAGTCTAAGTTACTGTATGTTGGTGTGAGAAATAAAATGTCACACACAAATAGGTTGCCTCTCATGTAGTTCAAAGAGTCATATTCTTTGTGAGTCTGCTCGATGGTTTGTTTACCTGGTGAGATGGCAGCATGACATCTGTCGCAATGTCAAAGTCACAAAAAAAAACACAGAAAAGTGCTGTTTTGACTGACAATTTAATATTTACATCATGAATCTGGCTGCCGTCTGTGTCAGACTGCTTTAGGGAAAGAGGAATGTTTAACATGCCTTATCATTTCAGCATAATATAAGTTTTCGTCTTTAGAAATTCAGAGGAAAGCCCTTGGGAAGTCAGCTAAACCATGCGTCGCTAGTAGTCTGTCGCCACGACCTATGCAAAATACGAAGCCACAATTAAAGCATTCATTGTAGTCCATCGTGTTTGCATGAAATTCTGTTACATTGCATGAAATTCTGTTACATTGCACATGCTGGCTTCAAGTTGTTAAAAGGTCAGTAGGTATTCCTAACCCTGCTAGAGAGGGATAGTCCTCCTTTTCAATACCGAAAACCAAACAGTAAATCACACGTTTGCATCTCTGTGTAACCCGTTATAAAGACTTTGGTTTCATGTAGCAGCCCCCCCCAGTCTATATACAGTGTGACAAATTAAAAAGGAAAAACCAATAGAAAGCATCTCGGTAAGATGTTGTTCCACCACAAGCCTTCAGAACAGCATCCCTGCTCCTCGTCTCAGATCCTCCCTCTACTGGAGGGATGAACGGCATTCTTCTTCCCTCATTTGGTGTTTTGATGATGGCGGCGGAGGCCGATGTCTAAACGCCAGTTCAGACCAACGCGACAGTCGGCAATGTTGCATGACAGTTTATCGTTTCCATAGCAATTCCTCTCTGCACTTCCTTTTGCCGTTAGCATCGTCGTTAACAGGCAGCTCGCTTCGTACAAGCACTTGCAATATATGTTTAAAGAATTAAATTAATGATTGACTAGGAAAATCTTTGGCTGGGGGGCAGCCTAAAGGTTTCCAACGTGATGACATTCCCCACATTTCTGAATGTATTTCTAAATGCATTGAGTTTGCATAGTGGAAACTATATGACCAAAACACATAACGACTGAAAATATGAGGTGGCACCACAGCCTTCAGAGGTAAAAAACCCTTCTTGGCAGAAAAGAAAAGTCTGCAAACTGTTTTAAACAAAGGTAATGGCATCGCAGCCACAGATTCAGTTTTCATCCAATAGATGAAAGCATTATTTTATATATATGCACGCTCTCTGTTGAGGATCACCGACTCACAAGCTGAACAAAGCTCTACGGAGATGTCTGCACATTAAAACTAACATGCTTGTTCTTAATGGACTGATTAGGCTCAGGCTTTCTTTGAACTGTCAGAAAGCAGAGCAGCCATGGTCCTGTCTAAAGAGTCCAGCAGTAAGCTTAGATCTGGGCCGTGGTCACCACAGTAACCGCTGCCATGGTGACAAAGGAGAAGAAGAAGGAGAGATGCTGAGAGAAAGGGGCAGAGGAGACATGTGACAGTGTTCAATGAATGATAAATGGACTGCATTTATATAGGGCTTTCCTACCTAAATGGAGAAAGCGCTTTCATTCAGACACATGATGCACTCCGGAGGCAAGCTATATGTTGTCACTGTATCCTGAAAAACCAAGTGCTGTAAGAAGCCCTGGTAGCATCATGGACTGCAGTGAACAGACTATTTCTGCTAACGTCTGTGATTTTATGGGTTGATAAGTGTTACAGTATGTATGCAGGGTGTCACATACACAGCCATGAAATCCATCCCACCTCCATGAACGTCAGAAGACGTTATTAAACTTTTATGACATACATGACAGCATTTACCTTTATGGTAAACAATAGTAGAGGTGCTAAATAACAAAACAAAGCCCACATATGTAATGAGTGAAGCAACTGTTTACACAGAACCTACTAACTGAGGCTGTCCTGATCAAAGCTCAATTCAATTCAGTTTTATTTACATAGCGCCATATCATAACGCAGTTATCTCGTGGCACTCTTTCACATAGAGCTGGTCTAGACCAACTCTTTATTTAAAGTTTAAAGTTGTTTTGATCTCGATCCCGATCCAAGTCCTTTAACGTTGGGTCACACACAGTCAGATCTGTATACTACAGATACCTTTATTTACTTAAATATGTATCCGAAACAGCTGTAGCTACTTAATTGAGACACGCCTAATTTTTCACAAGCTAACTGATCCAAACACTGGACGTCCTGGTTATAAACTTTGAAGTTCGTAATATTAAATTATTGATATATGAGTGAAAGTTTAGCTGGAAAATGCACTTCTGAAGTGAACTACTAGAGAGAAGACGCATCACTTTGTTGGAATTGTTGGAAATACACAAACAGTCTAGACTATTGGTACAGCGGCGTTGCAGTGTGGAGCTTCCGGCCTTAACAAAAGATCTTCGGCTGAGTACAGACATGCAAACAGACAAGCTTGATATTGGTCTGTTATCATGTTGCTCACAGAATTAACATCAATTAGCGACAGCTGACATGACTGGCAACATTTGTAATTTTAACCGGTGAAAGCCAGCTAAAAACAAGGCTTCTAGCCTACTTGACCATTTTGTACATTGCTCTTTGCTAATGATAATTAGAAATTAGTTAAGCAAATCAGTGCATTTTGTCAACCTCACTGTCTGAACTCCCGAGTCTCAGAGCAGTGCACCCAAATCATTCTGATCTGCACTATTTTAGCTGACACCAAACCATTCAAATATGCCCAGTTCGGCCCCATTGTCAATCTTTAGAATGAGCTCGGGACAACTCTACTAGTAACTAAGATCTGTCTGATGTGGCTCAGCGACATCGTATATGAACCTAGCAGTACAGAGCAGCAAATAATGTTACATAATTAAGATATTTATCTTGTGTTCTGCATACAACTATTCCCAGCCCCCATTAAAACACCACAAATCAAAGTCATCTTCAAACTATACTTAAAATAAAAAAAAGGTACAAAAACTATTTTCACAGGTGAGATTTTCAGCCCTTCATGTCTACGCCAAAATTAAAAAATGACTGACAAAATGTATAATACTGGAGAAATCAGAATAGTGCAGCATTTTCCCTTCTTTTCCAGAGTTAGACACTGTGTTCTGTGCTGTTTGAGCTTCACTCTGCAGGCTGTTTTCACATCCGTCTGCTGAAGGAGGAATGTTTCTCTGAGCTCACCTTAAACCTCAGTTTAACACCTGGACGCACCTGCAGGACCAGTGACATCACAACTAGTTTGGAGCCAATCATGGTCCAGTATTCAGTTTACATTTCCAGCACACAAACTCTGACGATGGACGTCAGTGAAGTAGGAGAGAAATTTCCAGAGGGTAAACTTTTTAAATGAACAATATTTGCATATTGATAGAATCTGGAATTTCCAATATGTAAGAAGGAGTAGATGTCATTTCACAAACTTTTAATGAGATCATTGGTTTTGTTATCAGACACAAGGCATTATTCAAACAGTATTTTACATGTCTTCAAATGTGTCTGGAGGAGATCTTTCAACACATCAAAATTCAACAAATATTTCTATTTTGTAGCATCTGTACACCAGACTATATTTCACCGTTTTATTGAGCCATTTCATGAAAATTGATACTCTTAAAATCATCATACTATACAGTAGTATGTGCAGTACTATGACACTTTCCAAATCCCAAATCGCACACCTCAGCCAACTGGTTTCCTCCTAGGTTATTTCTGAATCCGTCAACTTCAAGAGGAAGAAAATCAGCTCCTAACTGTGCAACATAAGACTGAACAAGTTGGCAAAAGTGAAGGCAAACAACTCAGTCAGTTACAATCAAATGTGGACGCGTGAGGAAAACGAGAGGTATTTAATCCTTATAACTGCAGTTGTACATGATGGAAATGTAGGTATTACATTATATAGTAGACAGTCATAATGTTTTACCCAGTAGGGTCTGCACTAAGCTGAAGTTACACCTACCAGCTGTATTTTAACTGCTTGAAAAAAAAAGCCCAGCTTTAATTCAGAGCTTCGTCACCTTCCATGAATATTTTGGATATGGATATATACATTGATGGATGTTACATCCACCTTCATGTGCCTAGGGGAGGTGAGGACGGTAACAAGCAATCAGGATCTGAGCCAGGGTTGCTGCACCAAACTGGTATAGTTTGGGCTGTTTTACGGGTGCGGGTAGCCTCTTGGGACAACAAGTGGGGGAGGTTGGACTCAGGGCAGATGCCAAAGAAAATACAAGAAACTGAACAAAAACCCCTCCTAAACCCAAACAAAAGAACAAACAAAAGGCTATCCGGCTAACGTTAAAGAAGGGCTCAAGAAAACCATACAGTGGTGGCCACACCCACTAACCTAGTGTTGCTAACAGTATCAGAACTACGTGAGTGCGATGTACAGGGCCCCCCAGTCTTGCCTAGTCCAGCACACCCACCACGTACCTTTCTTAAACCAGTCTCCACAGAGACTTCCCAAACATATCATCACCAGTAGATCTGAGGCAGAATGAACCACCCCCCAAACTCAGGCCTCCTCTTTATAGCTCCGCCCCCCTCCCAGCGGATTGGTTGATTAGGGCAGCACAGGTGGCAATCACATAATGAGCACACCTGCAGAGAGGACTGGGGAATAGGGACATGGACAAGCACTACTAAACTCTGCTAGTGCTTAGACACAACCAAACACGCTGAAGTCACAGAACCTGCTGTGCAAAACAAGTGTTACGGGGGGCAGAGTAACACGCACAGCCACCTAGTTCAGAGTAGGTACTCTCCCAGCACAAGACGAACCCTGAGTGACGCTGGGTGAAGTGCTTGATGACTGGTTGAACACATGAGCCAATGCAGCACCGGCAACCACCATCTGTAGCAGCTCAGGGGTTCTCCCCAATTGGAAAGTCCTCTCAGGGAGTCCCCAGAAGCGTTTGGTCCGAAAACACCTAATATCATCAATTGCTTTTGAGGTTATTGCAGATCGGCCTACAGTACCTGTGCTGGATCTCTGGACGTATGGCCTAATTAGGTGAGGAGGACACAGGAGAGCTCCAGGCTCTGCTGGGTCTTCTGTGACTGAGGTCCTAGCTGTAATACTATCCAGGCCAATATTTGTCGCAATGTCCACCAACAAAACCACCAAATTCTCCTCAAATTCGTCTAAAGTTAAGAGCTACTTACAAGCACAATAACCTCTCACTTTGGACTTAATCTGACATCGCTCACCTCCTTTAGAAAAATCAGCCCCCTACAGTATATCTCAGCGGACACTGGCTGCTCTACTAGAACTGACTTAACCTAATCTCCTTTGGTGGCAACTATCACGTCATTGTGTGTGACATTACGATGGCTTACCTCTGCAACTTTATGGGGAACTCCATCTCCCAGCACTTCCCTGTAGAAGCACTGCTGAGTCATGTAATAGGTGAGGCCGCTGGTTCTCTTGAAGGCATCTTTCAGCCGCTTCAGTTCAACATCCGTGACTAGAGAGAAAGACAGAAAAAGATTGTAAGCAAACTTGGAATGCTTTTGTCATTGAAAAAAAGAAAAGCTGTAAATTCTCTGCCAGCAGGACCTACAGCAAGAGCAGCAAAAACCATGTGTAAAATAATCCATGCTAATGTAGCTTCAACTTAAGCTAGGTTTCACTATTTTATAGAGAATGTAGATTTGGGCTGTCCTGAGTAACCAGGACATTGTTTTTGGAAAGACTTGCTGTTGAGCTCAAATGTGATAAACACGGTTCCTTTCACCTCCATTGAACTAGGGATTGTCAGCAGCAGAAGTCTCAAAATTCCCAGCAAAAAACCCCAAAAGTATACGCAACACTGCATTTGGAGAGGGGGAGAATAATATGTCGGTTTCTGTGCTTTGGGGGAAACATCCACAGTGTATTTGTGTTAAAAGAATCAAGTCACACACACACACACACATACCCACACCACTGAGCTACAGTATATTTGAGGTTTACCACGACCTTGTACTGAACAGTTTCAAAGTCAGAAACACCTCAACACTACTGTGGTGATCGCCAACTAATTTGTAAGACAGGGTTTGAAGCTTCCGTGTGATCAACAAGTCACCAGAATTTCATTAATTCCCAGCAGAGCTGACACTCGGCTGATGAACAGCCAAAAAAACAATACCAAATCATACGGGCGGTGAGAATATGTCAGCAGTTGGAGTAGGAGTGCTGCAGGGATGAGTCCTAAAACCTAAAAGAAATTAGTCCGCGTTTTTGCACTTCCGGCTCCCTCGTCTGAAAGCCAGTGTGTTTCTTGAATGGGTTTTTGGTTAGATGCCTGAAATAAGGTCTGTTGTTAACACAAGTTTAAGAGATTTTCACAATTTTTTTCGATGGCATAAAATACTTCCGTAAAGTGGAGTTTTTCGTGGCATCACGTTGTACGCTCGTGTCACAAGTTGATGATGCCATTACGTTACGTGCGGTGCAAAACCTGGTGACAAGGTGCGTGGCACTGTTTAAATTTATGACAGTTTCAAGAATTTTATCAGTCATTATGGTTAATTGACTTGCATCACTTTTTAGCTTAGGCTGAACAGACTGTAGGGGTATGAAGCATTTGAAGATGATCGAGGAAATTACACAACAAACAAAAATCCCAATGTAGGCACTGGGGAAATATTTATATTGCAGAGTTCAAAAGGTTAATAACTTAACTATATCTTTTATTGAAACATACCAAGGATTTGCTGCTTACATAAGGCTAAGCTGCTTTATGTTTTCATATACTGTAAATATAAATAGAATACATTTGGGATTGTGGACTGTTAAAATTAAGCAAATTAAGGACTTCAATTAGAAAACTTAGGCAAACTGTTTGGTGTTTTTACATTTTGCAGACTAAATGATGGTTAAAAAAAAAAAATCAGTAGACTAGTAAAAAAAAAAATGGACTTGCATAACAAGCTGCACAAGCTGAAGGATATTTAACCTTGTGTGCCAAATCATAAGGATTGAATGTTACAGAAAATTGGGTTACGGTTTGTAATGAGAGCTAGACTACACCCCAGCTACAGAGCAAGACATATTTTACCATCCTAGCCTGGAGCGTGGCAATGCAACACATAAATCCAGCGAGTACAATCGACATGCTTTCTCTTTAACACTTGTGTCAGCTGTGCTGGAAAGCCACAATACTGCAGTGATCAAAACATTTTCAGCAAGTACAGTGTTTTCAGAAAGAATTCAAACCCTTTCTTTCACTAGCATACGGCTTGCAACATAACACAATGTGAATACTTTCTGAATGCGCTGTTTATCTGATTAGAAGCTCTTTTGACACCAGCCTGTAGAAGGCAACAGAGTCCATATGGCCTCTTGGTTTAAACTACCCAGCTGGTACACGTACACACACACGTACACACACACACGTACACACACACAACAATGGAGGGTCTAAGAACATAGGTTACCATATATTGTACACATTGTAAAGCCCCTTGAGGCAAATTTGTGATATTGGGCTATATTAATAAAAATGTACTTGACTTGCAGCATATTGGGTGGAAACACATTAGACACATCTACTTCTTCTGGTACGGAGTCATGAGATGAATTACCTGTAAACGTTAAGGTTATAACTACAATATACACCAAAACAATTACAATAGGAACAACGTTGTAAACACGTATTTCAATTATTAGTAGTATGTTGGAATTGGTATTTGACAGGGCTAAAAAATTCTAACGTCATATGTAACAAGATGATACTTGGGAGTGGAGTCATTTTGTATTTTCAAAATACTTTCTCCATGATTCATTAAACATAATACGGCTGGACCATGGATAAAGGGCCATGCTAAATGCTAAAGGACACTTAACTTGAAACGACGGTCACGCTGAGCCCCGACAAAACGCAGCAAAACGTTTAAACACAGCAGTGCGATACGTTGTTGCATTGCAACTATGGCAGCTGAAAAGGCCACCCTTTGAGATCTTGTTGATTACGGCTGGGTTTATATATGTTGCCGATTGAGTAACACACCATCCCGAGGGAACATGTAGTCCAACACAGAAACCGTAGGAAAACGGTGCACTCCGTTTTCAGGCAGGGCTATTCATTTGTAACAGATACAGGAAGTGGGAGCATTCGGCTGATCAATGATGCAACTTGTCATGGCTTGGGTGATTAACAGCATAAATATTTGAAAAGTTAATTGTTCTTAAAAGGCAACTGAATAGGGAGAGCAAAACTGTACATACTGTAAAAAACAATTTTTTCAGTGTTTTGTTGTTTTTATAGTTTTGCTTAAATACAGTATGATTCTACTTCCTGTTCACCCTTCCTGTAGGGTTCAAACCCTCACCAGAGCCTCGTGTACATTACAAAAATCTGAATATTCTGCACAAATTCAGAATGCCCAATGTTACAAATGTATTTTCTGGTATTTTGAACATACATTTTATCTTGATATATTTTCTAGAACCAGTATTTTGTACTTTGGCTTTGAACAGGAAAAGCACATGACTACGAAGAACAGCTGTGGCTGAATGCATCTGCATTTCTTTTTCATTCAAATACATGAGCTGTGTTTAATCCAGCAAATGACTCTCTCCTACCAACACTTCACCCTGACTTTCTTTACTGCTTAACTGTACAAACAGTTGTTGATGTAAAGAAGCAAAAGATGCAAATACATGAAAAGAAAACGGCTTTCGACAGCAATACCAGGATGCTGGTCTCTGACAGGAGTCATGCAACTGGGGATTGATGAGGAACTGGTGGGTTGTCAGGGAATATAAGTGAATGGAGCTGTCAAAATGAGGGGATCAGCCGATAGTCAGGGTTAACTTATTCCCCATTTTCTTGAATCTCCTGAGGGGGGTCAGGGATAGACGCTAATATTAAGTACATGTTTGGTGGCCCAAAAGTAAATTTATGCAAAAAACAAGACAGAAAAGGCAATTTAACCTAACACAGTCTTCCTTAACTGTGACACTTTAATAAATGAAAAGACTTTAACAAATTGAATATATACTTTTAGAATTTATTGAAATTGAAAATGTAAGTTCTTTGTAAACATATGGGACATATAATATATTCTCTCACAGCCTCTTTTTTAACCCCTCCCTCCCTCCCTCCCTCCCAGCATTGTGTTTAATCAGTCATGTCTGCAATAAAAACTGTAAGCCTGCTTTTTCAACTCATTCAGATATCCTCCTGGCTCTCTTCCCTCTTACCCACCATCTCTCTAGTGTACCTGCAGCAGTGTAGTCGCCAGTGTCAGGCCCCTGTATACAAATGAGTACAAGTTTATTGAGCATGTCGGCGCTTAACCTTGACCGCCAATCACTTTTCACGCTCTTCGGTGTTGAGAATCCATGCTCGCACATTTCTGTGGCCATGGGAAGGACTTGAACTTTTTCGAACAGGTGGCTGATGTGAGTGAATCTTCCTGTGATCATCCTGGAAAATCAGTGCACGGAACTCAGGCGTGAAGTGTTGGTGCTTTTAAATCCATCCACTCTTCCTGTACTTCTTGAAGAGTGCATCCATTGCGTTCCAGCACAGGCCAAAAGTGCTGGCAGAGTGTGGCGGTATGGTGATCGCCAAACACTACCAGATCCTCTTGGTTCTTTGGGAAGTCACAGGTGTTGAAAACCTGGGAAGCTACAAGCAAGTCTTGATCAAACTGCTGTCTGAGGTACTTCTCCATGCTCAGAACTTTCTCTCATCTTCAAGCTTTCTATTCTCATGGCCAACCAGTTGAACCTCCTGAAAAACTCCCCCCTGAGCCATCGTTCGAAAATGCATAAAGGTGCGGCCCTGGTGAAAACTGCATTTCTGTGAGGGAAAGATAAGTCTTCTCCAGAGCCTGACGGGCGTCACTCAATCCTGTGGAAACGTCTTGCAATTTTAAGCTCAGGCATGACAACTGATCAAAAATGTCCAAAAAAAACAAACAAACAAAAAAATGCAGTGACTAGTAGCTTTTCAAAATTTTTAAAAAAAGGTGAAACGAGCCCTGCCAATCATGTCTGCACTGTTTGCCTTTGCCTCTGCTATATGCCCAAAATGTGCAAGGAGTGGCCTAAAGCTGTTGCCTAAAGCAGTGAAAACAAAAACAAGAAACAAAAATCTGGAAGTTTAAGAAAATACAAAAGAAATACCATCTTTTTAGTTTAGAACAAGATAACTTAAGCTAAACTTACCAGTATTTATTGCATGCATGTGGCCCTGTGCATTACAGTGTTCCAGTTCCTGCACAGACACAAATGTGTTTCGAGGAAGTCAGAAAATGGGCATATACAGCTCCAGTTTAAGCTCCAGAGCCTTGGTGCTACAGTCGGTGCAATAATCCAAATGAACTGAAATATAGCGGGCTTGGCAGAACTTCCCCAGTTTTGGTCCCCAGATGTTATTCGAGATGTGGGGAATGAATCTAGAGCAGTAAAGTTTTCCAACAACAAAGTTAACACCATTAACTATGAGGAACTAGCTGCAATACAAAGAGAGCAAGACTGCAAATTAAGAGTAGCTACATTGTTACTTTTCTTATTAACTTAGGCAGCTAACGTAACCAGCTGGCTAGCTGCTGTACTTATTTTCATAACGTTACGTTCATTTCCATGTTTTTCACATGGCAGTCGATAAGCCCAGGGAAAGCACAAAATGCGATTTCGTTACATACAGAATAGTATGCGACGTTTAAGATCTTAATCATTTTCTCCCGCTGTCCTCTCTCCGTTTAACGTATTTGTCTCTCCATGGGTGCATTTCCGGGCGATGTAACTAAGGTCTGCGGCTATATCCCATGAATTGTGATGTGGTTTTTCCTGAAGGCATCGTTTCCTTTGAGAAATTAGCTCGACTTGTCAGCTAGTTGAGGAAACTGGCGGCACACACATTATGTCCTTAGCTGTGTCATACTCTAGCCACCTGCTTCCATTCACTCTTAATTTTTCGTTGCCGTTTTATTTTTTCATAGTCTGCCTTTTGTGTTTCTGGTTCTTCTGTGAGGATTGTGTTAGCAGTTTGAGTAAGCTTAGTGAAGCCACACCTCAGTAACCCCGACATAGCCACCGACATAGAGCATGTTGTGCCCACGGCCATGCTTAACGTCGAACCCTGGAGGTTCGTAAGAAACAAGACGCAGCAAAAGAAGTCCAAGTGCAGACTGAAGTGAAGTGGTCTGAGGCTTTGCAAGATTTGTGTGTACTGCAACTGCATTAAAGGACTAGTTCAACATTTGGGGAAATATTCTTATTTTCAGGAAGCAGTACAAAAGCTGAAAGTCGCGGTTTTTATGGGCATATGTGCAGGACTATTTCAGTGGCTTCCTGGAGTCATAGAGCTTCCGCTGGTTGCCTGACAACCTCACAGTGACAACAAGACTCCAGGAAGTCATTGCACTCACTAAGCAAAATGTTTTATTTCTACACTTCAATTTATGTACAGATTAAACAAGGAGTTATAAACAGTTACAGAGTAAGCTTTAGAGGTGGTAATAGGCGGACTGTACTACCTCTGGACAGAGCAAGGCTAGCCGTTTTCTCCTGATTCCTGTCGTTCGTATTTTTGAATTTGGTAAGACATGTTGGTTGGTGAGCGGCAAGTCCCAGTGACCGACGAGGTATAAAAGCCTATTTATGGTGTAGAAACATACAAATAATGCATTCCCAAAGTCATACAAAGCAGTGTTGTGATTTGCACCATTTCTTTTGTTTCTCTATGGGCTCATTAGGTCCGTAATAAAAACAGCTTTCTTTCCAATGCTCAACGCCAAAATAGCTCTGCTTTGGCCTCTATGAAGACAGACAAGAACGGTTATGTGCTAAACACCATTAATAGGAAAGGGGGTATTGCTCACATGGCTATAGAGAGGGGATTGAATTACAGGGAATGACTGTTGCGTCTGAAGATGGCTCCCTGGGAGAAAAAGGAACTCATAAAAAACTAATTAGAAAAGTCAAAGTCAAAAGATTGTTTTACACAGAGCAGAGGCAGCAAGCCGACAGACCAGCTCGGTACCGAGGTACTGTTGTTGGTATGTGGAGGCCATTCTTGAACGCAAATACATTTTATAAAAGCTAATAAAAAGCTCATCTCTAAGGGTTCTGAGATTGATAAAAAGCTAAATCGTCATCAGATGAAAGCCATTGGGCTTCCAAGATTGAATTTCAGCCAATGCGTCCTGCCTCTTCTGATCTCATGACTGTTTACCTGCACGCAATCAAAGCCCCCGCAAACGTGATTGTAGTCCGAGTGGTATTGCCCAAACGGAAACCAGAACGTTTCCGATACCAAACTCTTGTGCCTTGTACAGATTCTGCAAATATGCAGATATCTGTTTATAGCGATTATATGGAGGCAGACCTGCAATACAGTAGAATTAAAAGGAAAACTATCCCGAAAAGCTGAAAAAACACCACTGTGATGTACCCTACTTTTATGTTTTGTCAAGTTCCTTCAGGTAAATGAGGTGAAAAACTCATTAGCATCATTGAAAGATATCAGTTATATAGTCATGTCCATAAGTATTTGGACAGTGACACAGGTTTTGTACTTTTGCCTCTGTACATCATCACAATGGATTTGAAACGAAGTAATCAAGATGTCATTGAAGTGTAGACTGTCAGCTTTAATTCAAGGGGATTAACAAAAACATTATATATTATACATTTTATAAAATTATAAACATTATCTTTTAGGAATTACAGCCATTTTTGCACAGTGCCCCATTTTCAGAGGCTATGACGGATCTGGATATGAAGAGAGGCTGTCTAAATTCTATCCAAATTACTTTTCACTTACTTTTTTACAATCAAAGAAGCTAAAAATAGAAACACCAATTATTCCACAAAAATTTGCCTCAAACTACAATCCAGAGAGTACAATTATAGACACCCTAAATCGTATGTATTCATGATCGTGCGGCTGTTTCTTTTGTAATAATTGTGTTTGGGAATTAGTATTTTTGGGCTAGTGTTGGTCACCTGACCGGCAATACCAACTGTGGCCACTAAGCCAAAATGTCTCACAGCCTGGCACTGTTCCCTTGAAATGTAGATGGATTTCCTGTTCACAAACAGTCAAGGATGTGCACACAGCCAGGGGGCAGAAACACATTGGTACAACGACATAGTAGCTCATCTCTGGGCATTCTCAACATTTAAAAATAGGGCAACCTGCTGGGGAAAAAAAAAAAAATCTAGAGAATTACCATTTTTGGAAGTGCATACATCACTTTGTATAGCACACCACAATTCACCTTCATCTTATTTGGTTCATCTTTTTTATTTTAATTGCCCACAGTGACACAATGTGTCCCAGAACCGCAGGGAGATGCTTTTATTATTCTGAGTTGAACTCAATAATACATGAGCGGGCAACATAATCCCAATTCGAGTGCAGAGCTGATTAGTGTAGAAGTGCTGAATCACAGGCTTTAGCAACTCTGCAGGCAGCCAATCATACACGTGGATCAGCAGAGTGCACAAAGCCCCAGCATGAATAGAGCACCCTTGTGTGTCTTGTAAGGTAGGTGCTCGCTGTATTCACAGGACAAGATGCATAAAATCCTCTGTAGACACTCCAGAGCCAAAGCAGCAGCCCATCGCTCCTTCTGCCTCTCTAATGCTATGTTGTCTGCAGTAAAAACCTGCTCTCTCATAGATGTACTTACATACGGTGAATACATACAGATATACAGTAAATACACGCAGACATTTTATAGAGCAAACGATTAATCACAAAATGAGTTGGCAAATTAACAGGTAATGAAAAAAGCATTAGTAGCAGCCCTAAATAAAACTCAAGCCTTTTTCTCTTTAACAAAATAACCCAAACTTATAACACAGTGGTTTTTGTCTTAATATGAAGAAGCACTGCAAGACCTTTACTTAAATAGCATACATTCAAGAATTAGTCAAATTATTTTTTTAAATCTCTACTCAATCAGTAAACAAGATTAAGAATCTGACCACTGACCCCGTTTGATGCCGTGAGTCACATTTCGGGGGGTGCACCCGTGGCTTAGGGGTTGGGGTGACGACCATGAACAAGGTCCCTGGACCAGGTCTGACCCGGGGCGTTCGTTGCACCTTTCTCTCCCTCGTTTCCTGTCATCTCTCTCTACTGTCTGCGATAAAGGCATAAAAATGCCGCAAAATATCTGCATAAGAAGGTATTAAAGATTGATACCCAGCCCTGATTAAAAGACATCAAGAATCCTGGGTGAAGTAAAAAGGTGAAGAACAGGCCGTTCTGCGAGTCATCCTAGAATACGCCATTTTAGCCATGAACAACTGTACCTGTCATATGAGAAATAGTGATTCTGAATTTCTCTTTCAAAATGAATCGTTTAACCAACTCATACACATTTGGTTTCCACTGAAACTCCATTACAGCACACTAACACATTACACATTCTGAGATTAGCATCTTATTTAATTTTAGTGAAGTAAGTGCATTAAACAAAACCTGCCTGTTGACACTACAGAGTGGTTTCCATTTATTCGGCCAATTAATCTGCACTTGCGATAGCTCACATAGCTCCCGTTATCTCAAACTGGTTGCTTGGTCTGATTTGAGTCCTTCTGATTGGGCCTGTGGGAAAGTCCCAGACTTGTAGGGAGACCGTGCAGCCTAAAGACGCAAAGAGACGTTTTCAGCTTCTCGTTGTCCAGATCGCCCATGTTTTCTCCTTGCAAGAGAGCTACGTAACAGCCAGTTGTTATTCCGTCATGGAGGACTGCAAAAAGTACAAATATTTGTACTCTGAACAGCCATACCATCTACCGTTTCTGGTATTCTTGCTGGCCTCACCTAGTTTTGCCGTCCTGCTCTTTGTCCACTACAATGACATCTGGCTTGATTCCATGTGAATGCAGCATAAATCATGTAGCTGTGGCTCTTGTGTGTGCAAGAGTCCAGTGACGGGGTTGATGGGCTCGTTATCTAGGCTACATCTTGCACCTTCAGCGAACCCTGTGCTCACTCAGTCTGAGTCAACGCCTTCATGAATGTAAATACAGAGGGTTTACCACAAGGTGCAAACCACTGGTAACACTGAAGAACAGAAAGGCCAGATTAGACTTTGCCATGAAAACATCTAAAGAAGCCTGGCCAATTCTGGAACAAAATTATTTGGACAGATGAAACCAAGATTAACTTGTACCAGAATGATGGGAAGAGTATGGAGAAAGAAAAAAAAAAAAAAAGGCTTATGAGCCAAAGCACACATCATCTGTCAAACATGGTGGAGGTAGTGTTATGGCATGGGCATGTATAGCTGCCAGTGGAGCTGGATCACTGCTGTTTACTGATGATGCTGATGGAAGTAGCAGGATGGATGCTGAAGTGTATAGGACTGAACCATCTGCTCAGATTCAGCCAAATGCTGTAAAACTGATAGGACAGTGAAGCAACAGTGAAGCAACCCAAGAGCTTCTCAAGGCAAAGAAATATTCTTCAATGGCCGAGTCAGTCATCTGACCTCAACCCAAATTAGCAGCTTTTCACATACTGAAGACACAACTGAGGGCAGACAGACCCACAAACAAGCAGCAACTGAAGGCGGCTGCAGTAAAAGCCTGGCAAAGCATCTCAAAGGAGGAGACTCAGTATTTGTTTCTGTCCATGGGTTCCAGACTTCAGGCAGTCACTGACTGCAAAGGACTTTCAACCATGTATTAAAAATAATCCTTATATTTATACTTATGTTAGTTTGTCCAATTACTTTTGAGCCTCTGAAAACGGGGGACTTTGTATAAAAATGGCTGTAATTCCTAAACGGTTAATGAGATATTTTTGCTAAACCCCTTGAATTAAAGCTGAAAGTCGACTCTTCAATCACATCTTGATTGCTTCATTTCAAATCCATTGTGATGCTGTACGGAGGCAAAAGTGCAAAACTTGTGTCGCTGTCCAAATAATTATGGACCTGACTGTATACACACACATGGGCTGACTGTTGCTTGCAGTCAATATTCAGTTCTCAGGAACTAGACATTCAGACACATATCGTGTTCAGGTATTTCATTATGATCATCTCACCAACACTAGCATCAGGTTTTCGGATTGCCACGACACAGGGAGAATAGGACACTTCCCCCCATGTGACATATGCCTCACTAAATCTTAAATAAAGGGTTGAGAGCATCAAAACAACAGCATTTATTTTAACAGCCTTGTTTAAAGCAACTTCTAAAGTGTTGGACTTTCTTTGGTTGATTAAACAAGCCCAACTTCACTAACCATTTAGACCAGTCGGTTCCCAACGTTTGTTGGCTTGTTAACTTAAAGCAATGTCTACTTGCAACACACTGACCCTGGAACTACTCATCAACCAAAATTGCCTTGTTTTATTTGAGTTATTCACAAGAAACAAATTAAAGATAAAAGGAAGAACCGAAAAAGATAAACCTAATTTTATATAGAACCACTGACGGTTGGAAATTAGCACCCGCCACCGTCCAAATGCGGGTGAATATTGAGAAGTGGCGGGTGAATCCGATAAAACCTACCAGTCACGGTGGCAGGTTAGTTACGTCTCCTGATTATTTAATGGAATTGTACAAGTGACCTGTAGAGGGCAGAGGGCTGCCTTTTCTGCGTCTAGTCTGGTGCAAATTTCACCACCCAGAAGAAGAATAAAGATGGATAGCCTTTCACTTCCTTCGGTCAACAGAGAATTTTAACGACAACATGGCATTACCATTATATTGCGGGTGTAACGAAACCAAAATTGAAAAAGGAGATTTTAATGAGCAGTGGAGAAAAGCCTACAGCGGAAGGTTACGCGACTACTGTCGACAACATGCTTTCACCAGCAGCAAAACTAACAGATTTATTCTGGGCACCAAAAATATTAAATTGGAGGCTGTAAAAGGCCTAATCAGAATGATTTCAGATGGGATGAAGAAATATTGTCCATGTAACTTCAGCTAGTGAAAAATGAATACCTTTGGGTTTCGGACAATTTGTCAGACAAAATATGGAAAAATATCCCCTTCTTCCGAGGGGACCTGGAGCAGCAGTCAGCCTTCTATGGCGACCGGGGACCAACCTCAGTGCACATCCCTGTCCAGGACAGGACAGACGCACAACCGGGGACACTTCCACACGTGGACGGGAGGAGCTGGAACCGGAACACCAACCCCCGGGATGAAAGTCAGATAACAACAGCTCTAATTCCGGAACCACAGCTACCTGACATATGGCCGGGAGCTGGATTCAAACCTCGATCCCCAGGGCCAAGGCTCAACAGCATAACCCTCCACGCCACAGCTGTATAGACAAGACTAAACTATTAATTAAAACAATAGATACATATTCATACATACATATTTCAGCCCTAATAGTTTATCATCAGCATGACAAGTTTAAATTCATGACATTCAACTACAGTCTCCGCTGGCTCTCATTTATTCTGACTCCTGTTTCACTCACGTCGAGTACGACTGCAATATATCAACGCTACTGAAAATCCAAACAGTTCATAAAGAAAATGTCTAGTTTGTGAATTAGTGAGAAGAAGCGTTCTATTATACCACTGAGCCAACTTGATGACACGGTAGTAGTACCAGATAATAGCAAAACTGTTCCAATTAGATAGACAAATGGGGACAGAAAACAAAGCCTTCCACATTATGGAGAACACTGTGTATTGTTGATGTTGTGATGCAACGGGTGTATTCTTGGACACTGGGCTGCATTAATTGCAACGGTTACCATTCAGTGCAGAGCAAACAATGGGTCTGATTCCTGCAACAGCCACACAGATGAGGCCTGGGACCATCTCATACAGTAGGTACGCAGCGCTGCATGCTTAGCTTTTCTCTCTCTCTTTCTCATACTGTACACACCCCAGCATTCCAAGCACACACACATTCCCCGCAGGTTTTCAGTGCTAAATTATCGTGGCAGCAGAGCGGCGGGCAAGCAAAGCCTCCTGCTGTGACTCAATGTTTGCCGTCCTATGAAATAAGCTGTGCCCGGCCTGCCTGCTGCCACCAGCAAGACTGGAAACGCCACGGCAGACGCATCTGAAGCGGCATGCAAATACTGAACTCGCGTGAACCCCGGTGACCTTTTTTTAGTCACGGTGAACTGTCAACGGAAACGCCTGCAGGCGGGAAGCAAACAAGGAGTGCTGTTCTTAAAAAGCTCATTTCACCTGTGGGCACGACATCAAATATTCATCACGAGGCTGCTGCTGATTGGAATTGGAAAGAGGACGACAACATAAAACAAGAATATCACTCCATTTTCAGAGCCAACTCCTGATAATGATAGGCTACTATAATCGCCTGTTTTGCATAGGCTTTGTTCTCTGCCGCAGGCTGTGGAGTCCAGTGACAGTAATATCTGGAAAAATGAGTTATCAAAAACAACAAACTGGGTGCAGCCAAGCCTTTTAAAAAAGGAACTTCTTAGAGTTTAAATAGTAAAGTAAAATCTTCACGTTCACCTATGGAGTCATTATTGTACAAGACAGTGCTGTGTTCTGGCTCACCTGTGTGTAATTAAACTTCCTGCGTAACGTGTTTACTAGATTGTGTTTTGTCCACATTGGCTGCCTGTTTGTCCCCTTTACAACAAGGTGTCATAACAGATGTTATCCACAATTCTCGGCAATCACAACGGAAGCTGCCCTAAGGGCGAACGTGATGAGAGCCCCACCGCTGCGTGGAATGTCTGCAAGCCGAAGAGAAAGCTAATTGCAAATATGACCAATATGATGAGGCAGCTGAAAAGAAAACCGAATTACAGCAAATCCACACAGCCTGGTAATGGTAGATAAGACAGCGCTGAATTTATCACTTTGGAAAACCAGCCCCTTTCTGTTGAAGGATAATGTTGGTTGGAGTGTGTGAACCCGCTGTACAGTCTAATGTTACCATCGTGACACTGCATATTTAAAGCTATCAGCTTATTCAACTGCCAAGCATATTACATCAATTGGATTGGTTACAAACACCGTGTGCACTGGGCAGTTGTGTTATTTGTACAAATATAAGCCTAAGTATTGCAGTGGACTTCGTTTTTTGCAGCATGTACACAGGACATATAAAATTACAATATCTAATGTATAAACAAAAGTTGCCTCAGTTTAGTATTCTTCATTTTAGACCCGGCTTTATCAGTCTGCAAAGCTTCGTGCGCTACAATGTTGTGCAGAGAGTCAAGGAGAGTAAACAACACACACCCTTGTTGCGCACCTTTGCTAACACTAAAGACTTGAGACTGTGTATTATTGATGTTATCCCAGTTGCATGAAGTCTAGCACCAAAGTGATTGAGTAACTCTCAGATTAAGGAGCCTGTTCAACAGCCTGTCAACCTGATGATAACAGAAAATCACATACATGTTTTATAATGCTAAGGACTTGCACCATAGGGTTTGTGTCAAGCTTTTCAATACTTCTGTCATATAAATATATATATATATATTTATTCAAAGATTTTTGGTTTACAGGAGTGATTGTGTAGATGGAAATTATGTATTTTTCAAGGCGTAAAACTCAAATTCAAGCATATTCCTAACCTTTTAACATGACAGTTCAAACTACACTTGTATCCTAGACAGTGCTGCTAAATAAATTAAAAAAAAAATATATATATATATACACCTTTGTGAGAGAGCAAACTACCATGTTTCCACAGCAAACACCATACTGGAAGCTTTTGTGGCAGCAGTAGACAAAACCGCATCCACAAACCCGGGAGCACAAGGCAAGAATGCAAATGAGTGGTCTATCACCGGGGCTGCTGATAAGGCCTGTTCACATCAACCAGAAATGCAAGGCTATGCAGTTCTCAGGCGACCGTTAGTCCCCGTGTCGTAGTTAGTAGTTAGAGTGACACTGGCAGCCATGGCTGTTGCATTACTGGAAGACACGGTAGTCAACCTCAAAGGTTCAAATGGCCTGTGAAGGTGTTCCAGGTACTCTCTAAGAAAATATGCCAAGTAGAACCTGATTCCTAAGAATGGGATGAACACATACTGCAGGACATATAGCTTTGTTTCAACAACAGTTATATATCTTTATACATTCTCCCCTGTCCGGTTTAAAATATACACTTTTCAACTGGGGGCTGTCTCGCAACAAAAAGGTCAACATGTTAGTTAGGCTATGTTGGAGTTATGCAGCATCACACACTAGCATCTCACAGAGCTGCCCGGCAACTGACATTTAACCAGGATTTCTATAAGCATGTTCGCATGGAAGATGATGGGGGGGTTGGGGTGTAACACTGACCGTTGTTACAACATAATGCAATGCAACTGCTCCCCAATCTATGGCTTCATAATTATAGATCTGGCAAGGACAGGCAGGAGTTCTGTTAATTGAACATTATTACGCATTATCTGTTGCAGGGGTATACAGTGTGGAAGGACCGTGTCTCCACTGTAAATTGCAATTTAAAAAAGGACATTACTTTAAGAGTTAACCTTGACGTTGCTCAACAGAGAATCACACTAGCCTTCTGGATCATTTCACAACACCACGGAGGTTATAAATTCTTGGTCGCTGACCAAACGTCTTTTCTAACAATGTTGTGCTTCGAAGGACACAAGGAGCAAACATTGCATTGAATTTATTCAACAAGCGCGACAACAGCCAGAAACCTCTAACTCCACACTCCCATTACCCTTGCGGGCAACGCAGCTGATTCAATATTTGGACGTCAGATAACTTATGCGGTCTTGTGCCTTTGACTTTGTTTCAAATTCATTTTATCACACATGCAAATTTTGCATTGCATTGTCATTTAACACATTCGTTGGGAAAATGGAAGAGGACTTTCACCTCTGAAGTACTGAATGCCAATTCTCCACTCTGGTATAGTGGACTGTCGTGTCCACGTCCTGTTTTGTCTCATATATAGGTCTGTTGAATCTCTGCTCTGACCGGCAAATGTACTCTTCCCAGTTGTGTCAGTATGCCTTCAAGCAGCCACACCGATTATGTTCTATATGACTTCAAATTGGAAACGATGTATCATCTCCTATCCATTTAAAACCTTTATTGTAAGTCAATTCATCACACTTTATAATGCACAAATGTAATAGGGCACTGATCCAACTATTTAAGAATACACTCAGTCTAAGCAGATGCATTCTGAGCATCAGACACTTGGGTAACCTATTTTGTGTCTATAGTGGACACAAAAATACTTCGAACAACAAAGAAACAGACATATGGTAGCAATTACACAGGGTTGCAATTAGAAACTGGACAGAAAGTGCACAACCGACCCTGCAAAATTAGGCTGCAAACAAGCCTGAATGATCCTGGGTTTACTACAGGAACACATCAGCCTAACCTTTCCGACAGGATGCTCCCTGACCATTATCCTGCTGGTGTCCTACTAGAGTGAGCTTCCATGAAAACAGACGCCATAACTACTGCAGTCGAGCCGGCTGTGGGAATTAGGAAGGCTGCCATGTGACTGGTCAGATAAGGCTGGATGGCTGAATAATCCCACCGCCTGTGTGTGTGTGTGTGTGTGTGTGTGTGTGTGTGTGTGTGTGTGTGTCACATGTGTTCACCAGAGTGGGAACAGCAATCAGCTTGAGGAATGTCCAAACCACCACACGTGGAGCTGATGTTGAAAAGATGCCATTTAAGCAACAGACACAGGAATAGGTCATGGTTTGATCAAACACGGGCTTCTGTTTGCAAAGAAGCCTGCCTGAAAATAACTCGCACTTCTGTAAAACAGCATAATGATTTAGGTAAATATGAACGCAAAGCACAGGTCAGTCTAACATCCCTGTAGGACCCTGGTACCAGATATGACACCGTCCTGGATGGATGGGCGACGGCCTCCCATAGCCTGGAATCACACAGAGTCCAGTGCAACAACGAGGCCATCTGGGATAACATCTCCTATGTGCTCCCTGATAAATGCTCGTCCACATCTTAGATAAGTGCACCAACACTCCCGACTGTGCATCAGTTACAACACAGCTGTGTGCTTTGCATGCTCCTGCACACAACCTGATCTGACAGCAGCGCTTCTATCTTCGTCCCATACGATGCCACATGAGGTGAAACGCATCAACTTGGCGTTGCAGTCCATACAGGCCAAGGAGACTCTGCTGGATGTTGACCTGAGCAGCGACAAACGCCTCTCCAAGTTTCAAAAAGCAGGCGAGAACAGAGACCAGATGCAGCGGCAGCATGCGTTTGTTGTCCTGACCACACAGTTAGCTAAATCATGTTTAGCAAAAAAGCAGCCTGACAGCCCCCCCACCCATCCCATATCACATGGCCAGGCGAAGACCCAAAACAGTCTGGACACATTTCCCTCTGGGACCTTAGCTGCAGCGACCCAACTAGCTGCTCGGTGGGTGAGCTGGGAGCAGCGCAGACATATTGCGTTGCCCGCCGTTAGCTAGCCACGGCGACGAGAGCTAACGCTGCGCTAACGGGGTCGCAAATCTGCAGTGTCCGGACACAGTCGAGGCTGTCTGCACGCTGCCAAGCCGCCCCGTCCGCTCGTCAACACCAGCTAGCTCGACGAGCGGCGCTGTCGCAGCCACGGCGAGAACGTCACGCCGAGCGCGGTGCAAACAACAAAAAACAAATTTTTTTTAAATGTGCCCGTTTTAACGTGACCTTTGCCTGTGAGCGCAACAAAATATCAAGCCGCACCATCGCCAGGAACAACAGTTACGTTCGGCGCGGATGGAATCCGCACAACGGCGCTTAGCCAGAGAGTATTTAAGCTTCGACTGCCGGGAAGCGCTTCCTGCTGCAGCTCGAACGCAGTGTGTTTTGGTGGGGAAGGCGACTGCGGAAATTGCAGGCTTAGCAGTCGTTAAACTCAACGCATGGTTAAAATCCGCGAGGCTTCCCTGCTTTTGCCTACGCCGAATTGAACGACGTGTCCCTGCGATTCCGTAAAGGCCGCGCCGTAATCTTTAGACAGAACTCGAGCGTGTCCAAAAACCAAAAGCCACTTTAAAGCGCTAGTTTCCAGCGGGGGTCCGGGACGTGCTCCTCCTAGCCTACAATCTGACAGTTAGCTAAGCTAGCGCGGTGGACGGGAATTTAGCCCGTCGCTTTTCGACTTACCTCTCTTGACGGCCTCGTCATACGACAGGAATCCTATCCTCGACTCTTTGGCCCCCATGCTCCCCTCATTTCATTGCGATGTGAGGAAATGAACGTTACGAACGGAGTTGGTCGGCGGTGCTCTTCGCCTTATCCGTTTTATTGTGAAATGGGTTCCTGGCGGTGTGTGTATGTGGTGAACGGGTGAATGTTTTCAGTAACGCCTCCATGCTGTCACATGATGTGACTCCACAGGTCAGTTGATCAGCGCCTTCAAAACGCTTGTGAACACAGCCGACATGGCGGACGGAGGCGTTATGTTTGGACCTGAATAACTTCATAAAGTGCATTTCCGTTGGTCTTGTAAATTACAAAACCGCTTTTTGACTCATTCTGCGCAGTCATGCCAACGTGTGGCGTGTTTGTAAAGAAGAGCGAGCAGCACCACCTTGTGGTTTCTCTGCTACATGACGCTAGCTGACATTCGCCACGGCGACCTCTAGTGGCGGGTTTGTGAAGTACGTCCAGCGCTTGGACGTTTTCATCGTGGCGTTTTTATTATGTATCCAGTTGCGATTTAATTCATATGCACATTGCAAACAGTTAGTATACTAGGCTAATGTGGGTCCTTCTCACGTTTAACTGCATTAAAACATTTTCACCCGTTTAATCTTGGCAATAAAAGGCAAGGTACCCTTCTCCTAGAACATCACTTATATCACTTTGGTTTTGTTTGGGGATGTACCCGAACAACGTCAGTACATTTTGTTTGTACACAATTTCTTCTCTTTTATTTTCTTCAACCAAAATGTACCACGAGGACAGTAATGAGGCCAATCGTTTTTGTTTTTTTAGTAGTCCTCAGCGTCTCACCCATTATTTTTGCTGTTATGTTTTTCTGTCCCCGGTTTGTTTTTCTTAAATGCAGAAATAAAAAGCTTCATTTGAAGTCACACTTTATGTTGATAAGTGGAACGTATCTTTAGAAATACAAAGTAAAAAAAAACGTATTTCATAAGGAAAACTGCAATCAATCAATTAATCAATCAATGCTATCTGAAATACTCAAACTCAAATTTTTTCCTTATTTATTATTATTATTTCCTTAAATACACGTTTTTCTTTTTTTGTAAAGAATGTCTAATCTATAGCGCTAATGAAATAGATGATTATATTGTTCCTTATTAAATATTTTATTTCCTGTTCTGGTCAAGAATGTCTAATATATGGCGCTAATTTCGTCATTCATTAACAAAAAGGCTGGTAAAGCGCTTGCATTGCTGGATTAAAGTAATTGTTAAATTCATTCGATTGTGAAAAAAAGCAATATATATACATATATAAATGTTTATGTATGTATTTATGTATTATGATTCATTTGAACCTAAGATACGTTTTTGATCAGATTTAAATGGACCACTGGATTTTGGTAGCGTTGTAAAGGTCACGCTAAATATTTGATCCGTATGTATTTCTAAAGATGCGTGTTCCACTTATCAACATAAAGTGTGACGTCACTGCGTTTAAGGCGTGTGTGTGTGTGTGTGTGTGTGTGTGTGTGTGTGTGTGTGTGTGTGGGCGGGGCGGGGCGGTGGCGATCGGAGGCAGGATGTAGCCGCATTCTCGCACATGCGCAGAGCAAACCGGGCTTCCAGTGACGCGCGGCGTTACTCAACCGAGATGGAGCTCCAGGTCTTGCTGTACTGGCCGAACATCGTTGGTGAGAAACACTTGGTTGCATTTGGAGGAAGTGCATTTTGTCTTCGTGTTGCGCAGGGGCGTTCTGTAACGGCCACGCGAACCAGCTGGGCTACAAACCCGCAGGAGTCTGTCAGCGGGGCCCTTCACCTGGCTGCTGTAATGACTTATGTATGTTTTCATGCAGGATACATCAGGATTGGCCTTGTGTTTGCTGCGTGGGCTGCATCCGAGACACCAGCAGCCTTTGTCTCCCTGTACTCAGCCTCCGTAGCACTCGATGGTAGAGTATCTGTTCACCTTGTTTGACCTCTGGGGACAGGGACAGGCTTTTTTTTTTTTTACACCTGTGCTGATGGTGCAAAACGTGTCTGTACATGCATCTATCAGCTTCACACTGGTTTATTTTGGCTACATGCCTACAGCACAATGAACCTCTTTTACAGACGGATAACCACATGTGTAGCTAATAACATTAGTAATGCCCGCCTGCCTTTCATTTAAGTGTGCACTGGGGTGGGGGGGGCGCTGACACCTGCTGTGATAGCGTAACAGTGGTCTACAGGCCTTTTCCACAGAAGGACGAGCTGCAAATAACACGACTGATGGCTGAAATCCATTCCATTTTTTTTTTACCCACTTTATAATGCAATACAATAAAGTGAGTAAAAAGCAGTGAACCATGGTATTGAGGCCTTTTGTCACAGGTGTAATTAACATTAATCAGGGCTGCATACCATTTAGCTTTACTGCTATTCTGCCTGCAGACTCTGTGACTTGCTTCACGGTGAAAATGCTCTGTACAGGTTACTGTATGTAACTAATCAAGCTCCATGCTATCATTTTTATATATCAATAAAGATGGACTTTATGGCCAACCTGATTCTAAATTAAAGGTATTATTAATTAAATGCTGATTATGATGCTGGAGCAAAGAATCTTGGGTATTACGTGCAGGTTCTGTAGTGACTTGACTAAACAAGTAAACCTACAAGCCACTGAGGGGCTGCTGTACTGCCATTGGCCTCTTGTGTAGTAGCATGGTTAAATAATTCACACTTCCAAACTGTTGTATAGCCACACATTAAGTGAATTTATTTATTTTTATACTGTGAAGACAGCGACCCATATGTTCGATATGCACAAACGAACAAAAAGCTCACACTACATTCCGAGTTCAAAAACTGTGTGCTTCCTCAACTTAAGCCTTACCCGTACCCCACACACCACCTACTGTGCAACAAGGGAATTACCACAAGTGAGCATACTCGTATGCGCGCATAATAATGCAAACAATACAACAATGGCTGCCACAGGTACAGTTGCATCCAGTCTCGAAACGCAAAGATGCCTTGCCAGGAGGAGAATCTGCTGAGTTTGCAGGACGTGTTCTCTCCGTCTCTGACGTGCAATGACCTTCTGTCTGTGCAGGAGTGGACGGCTGGCTGGCGAGGAGGCTGAACCAGAGCTCCAGGTTTGGGGCCTGGCTGGATGTAGTGGTGGACAACCTGGGCAGAGGCATGCTGTGGAGCCTGCTGTTTGAGGTCTGGCTGCAGAACATTCCACACATACAGTATACACATGTTCACGCTAGGCTGTGTTACCGTATGATTATCGTAGAAGAAATGTTTTTTAAATGAGCCTCTTTTTAGATTTACAGGAGCTACACATGAAATGATTGTAGGGGTTATATGTCTTTATGAATACCAAAATATGTAACAATAAGTAACCTCAGAGAGGCACCAAAATTATAGTTAACACATTAATTGGTATAAAAAGATAAAGTGAGTGATTACAGGAGTAAACAGTGTTTACATTAAATAATAGAATTTAAATGGTATAAACTTCACCTTGGGGCTCCACCCTTAAAGAAGAGGAAATCATAGGCAGTTAATTAGGCAGTTAATTAGTAAATAAATCTCATGAATCAAGTATACTAAACTATTAATTGTAACTCTTAATAATTAAATTAATAACTACAACCAAAATAACCACATGAATACTCTCAGTAAAGGTTGATGGGTTTGGAGATCTGAATAGAGGTTGGCAAAATTCACTCTGTACATTAACTACAGAAGACCAGAATGTACATCACAAACATTTATTTATCTAATAATAAAGTGAAACGCACAAGTAACTTAACTAAAACCAAAGGTGTGTGTGTGTGTGTGTGTCTCTGTTCTGCCTGTGTGTTCAGCGCGTTCACGGGAAAGAACACACGGTGTCAGACCAGAACAAAAGGGCAGGTGAAGCGGGAGCTTTAAACCTCCTCTCCATGTGTGTGATCAGTGCAGGATAAATGGTAAATGGACTCTTTCTTATATAGCGCTTTTCAACCGAAACGGTTCCCAAAGCGCTGTACTAGTAATCTAAGTTTAGAACAGTAGTCTAATGGTGCCAGGATAATGGTGCCAGGTTAGTTTGCAGACCAGACCCTGTGTCTGTGTGAAGCACAAACTATCAGCAGCTTAGCTCTGTGATGGAGCCAATAACTTAGACACAGATCACAACAATCCACCTCAGAAAATGAACTAAATCAATACATGTACAATTGCAGTACATTGATTAACAGTCCAGTGCTTAGCCGTGTGTCGTTGCTACGCTAGCAGTGTATGACCAGTTAGCTACACTTCTGGAAGCTTGCATTGCTGCTGTGTTAGCTGGCGATTCCATCGGAATCGCCAAAGTTATGGTTCCCATGTTGAATGCAGTGTTCTGATGGTGCCGGTCGCTCCTTTGGTCCGTTTGCAGAGTTAGCAGCTCGATGCTAACTTGCTTCGTTTCTCCTAAAGTTAAATTGGCAAAGGAGCCCAGTGTTTGCCAAGAAACCAATCCCCACATCCTATTACACAATCAGCAGCGTGTCGTGTTTACAGCACTCAGGATGGATGTGTACTGTAAGGGCCCTTCCATTATGATAGAACAGCAGGAAACAGGTTTTACTGCCGCTTTAGCAAGGGCTGGAAATTGCTTTGGATTGGCTTTTGGGCGTGAAATGATGAAGACATACACATCCTGACAGCCCTGGAAGGTCGTCCATCGGACAGCAATGGGCCGCCAGCAGTCTTCCTCCTCAAACACTTGTCGGTCATCATCCTCATCACAATTGGCCCACGGGAGATAAACCAATAACGAAGCCCGTTAGAGGGTGGAGCACGACATGAACAGGTGGGGAATAAAGTATTTGTTGGTGTAATTCTCATTTGGGCCACAAGAGGCCGAAGTGCACTACTCCATGTTCGAAAAAAGCATTCATGTATTCTTCTGGATATGGCTCAGGAGGGTTGGCAGTTCGATCCTGCCTGCCCCTGTCCACATGTCGAAGTGTCCTTCGGCAAGACACTGAACTCAAGTTGTGAGGCTGGGTGAACGAGGCCAATGTGCAAAAGTGTCAAATAAATATGTATTTATTTATATATAACGGTGCCAATATTTCTGACCTATTTGGATTATTTGCTTTTAAAATGGTCAACAGTAAAATGTACATGATTTGTAGTAAAAAAAAAACACTTAAAATCAGCATCTTGAAATGAAATCAACCTTGACTTTACAGATTTACTTGTACTGTATTTAATAGTGACTCTGAATCTTACATCTGAAGGAACTCTTTATACAAACACTGCCTTGTACTGTACCATATCTATAATGGTGTTCATTGTGTGCTGTCTGATGTCCCATAATGTCTTGTGTTATAGTGGGGCTGGCTGGTGTCTTCATTGGAGTGGTGTGTGTTTGTGTGTAACCACAGCGCCAGAGGTGAGCACTGGAAGAGCAGCTTCACCACCAGCCCTCGATTCATGCAAGCCATCATGGCAAACGGTAACCAGTCTGTCACTGTAAAGATGTTGTACTGTGAGATGCATCCCAGACTCCATGAGTGCATTTGAGCATTATGTGTCTGGTGCTGTTAGGGTTTCTCACGCCTCTTGGCACATGGGTGGTGAGCGGGCTGCACTGCCTCCCACTGTGGCTGTATGGATATCGGTGGGGATTACTGTCCCGCTGGCTGTATCTGCCTCCCTGGATCCAGGCTCTGGGGACCCTGCTGCTGGCTGCAGGCCGCCTGCTGGCTCTGTCAGTGGAGGTAGAAATGACCTGTGACAAAACACCATGTTGGTTTGAAATAACCTGCTGCTCATATTTCACTCATTTATTCCTGTAAAGCTGTCTCCTCAACATCCCATCTCTGCAGATATGGTGTATTTGGACACACATTGAATACCTCACCACTGAAGAGCCAGAAGAAAAAAAGAACTGAAAGACACTCCGCAGAGTCATCTTATGCTGTCCTGTCTGCCGGGGAATAATGCTGACATTGTTTCATCACCGCTGTATATCAACAATTACCTCGGGCCACATTTGGTTGTCTCCAAAGCTAAAAAGAATTCAGCCATTGCTGTGGAAGAACGGCCTTATTGCCCCTCTGGCTTGCTCTTTATCGGTTTGCTCTTTTCTCTTTTGTTCTTTATTGTTTCGCTTAGTTAAATATACAAAAGATGACTGTTCGTTGGATCACCATTTAATTTGCTCACCTCGTCACAAGGCCACGACGCAATTTCCACGACAAACGTGGCGATGAGGATGGGATTGGACGTTTGATCTGGACTCCGTGGCGAACAAAAGCCGGCTTACATAGAAGCATCCTCCCTGCGGGTGAGAAGCTGTCCTCAGACGTTGTCCTGATCTTCACTGCAATCCTGGATTTGGGGGGGGGGGGGATAGAACTTACACGGTAAGAAGTGAACAAATAATTTTGATATAAATAACTTGAAGGAGTTCAGAGTGTATCAAGGTGTTAACTGGTGAAATCTTACATTGACGGTTGATTTGTAGTAGAATAGGATTTCCGTTGGATCCGGTTTGAAAGGTAACTGGACCGGAGTCGTGTTATTCAAGAGACAAATACCTTCTGTAGACAGACGTGTCTTGATTAATATTGTAGTATTCGAGAGTGACTGGTGTATCTGCCTGGCAAGTGGACCAGAATGTTCTGTGTAATACAAGAGGCAAATTAATCAGAGATGGGTAAAAGTCAGAGTTAAGTGCCTGGGAGGGAGAACACAGGTCCCAAACTCCCTCCAACAATTGTAAAAAATGCATGACTGAAAAAGACCAAATGTTTGTGGGGCAGTTTGATAAGTGGGTGGAATTGAGCTTTCCAAAAAACGGACGTTTTTGTCTTAATTAAGCTAAATCAGCTTACGGTGTGTTTGGAGACAAAAGAACAGACGCAGAGGAGCACGCAGCCATGTCCATGGAAAAAAGCAAGCCATTTCAGGCTGATTGGAGAGTTTACAGTGTGTGGAGAGAGGAAGAAAGCACAACAAACTAATGTGCAAGAAAATTCCCGAGAACAAACTAACTCGTTATGTAGTTCTTTGACCGAGTAGTTCTTGGACAAAGGAGGTTGCTGCTGTTTCTGTGTCTCTGTCCCCTGAACAGCAGGAGCTGTGTCGGGGTTTCTGTCCACACATGGTTAAAGGTTCACATGCAGACCTGGCTGAACTGTCTGAGGTGCCATCTGACTTATGGGCGCATCGTAAATATGACGCCGGCCTGATGGAAGATGCCGCACCTCTGGTGGAACAAGTCTGCTTTTCCTCCATGCCTGAAACAAAAGCCACTTAAACAAGAAGCGCTCGAAGGCATTAAGCCTGTCTTCGATTTGTTGTTGCAGGCGAGTCATTATTCCCTGTAATGACTCACTCGCCTGTTAGAACACCAAGAAAAGTTTATAGACAAAAGTTGACCAGATGAGTGGAATTTAGTTCAAGATCTACAAACGATGAATGCAGCGGGACATTCAAGAGCTCTAAATGTTCCACGTCCTCATACAATACTGTCACAGGTGCCTCCCAACAGCAAGTGGCTGACAGTGATTGATTTTAGCAACTGCATTATGTATTTTAGTGCACAAGACTCACAATACTAGTTTACGTTCTCATTCCAGGGCAAGAACTGGACCTGGTCCAGGTTATGCCAAGGCTACAAGAGCACCTCGAAACTTTAACGTTGCCAGCTGGAAGTGCCTTGTTGCCGTCCGTATGTTGACGATTGGTTCACCAACCAAAGAGGCCTGAGAGAGGGGAAGGAAAAAGATACAGTAGCTTTGTTGCAACATTCGGCTGATAATGGTCATACAGCAAGTATCAGTAATTACAGTGTGTTTCAGAGCGAGTGACCTTCTTGGGGCATGTGAGCCAAAACATGAAACAAAGAAACATGTCATGAAGTTCATAGGCATGACGTCATGCTGTGTTAAAAAAAAAAAAAAAAAGGATTATAAAATAAGCCTGTTGCTTATTTCTCTGCTGAACTTAATCCTATTATTCTCT
This sequence comes from Gadopsis marmoratus, assembly GCA_036023855.1. NCBI lineage: Eukaryota > Metazoa > Chordata > Actinopteri > Centrarchiformes > Percichthyidae > Gadopsis > Gadopsis marmoratus. Next base: position 10,575 of record JAVQJF010125733.1, on the reverse strand, counting down.
TTCCCACTCCAGCAGATTGTGAACCTCGTGACTGTATTGTCTCAATTAACCAAGTGAGCACGTCCAGACCTGACCTCGCAGAGGCTTCTCTCCCTAATGCAGACATGGAACCGTTTGTGGACGAATCGGCTTCTCGCTCTCCAGACACTAGTTGAATATTGGTGGGATTTGCTCGTCCGTCAACATCAAACCTTGTTCGGTGTTAAATTACCTTCTCATTTCTCTGCACAAGCTGCAGAACTGGTGGCTCTCACTGAAGCCTGTAAATTGGCTGAGGGCAGAAGTGAACATTTCCACTGACTCACGCTACACTTTTGGTGTAGCGCACGATGGAGCACTTTGGAAGCAGAGGTTTCCTCACATCATCTGGTAAATCTATAACCCACCACATGCTCCGTTGCCATTGCTGCGGTGAAATGTGACGCTCACACTCACAACTTTGAAGTGCAGTTGCTGAACTCCTCTGTTCTTGCAAAAAAAAAATCTGTTTATTTTAGATATTACCTACAATATTGGATGTATCTGGACATTAAGATTAAACCATCGGACAGTGAGAGAAGCTTTTACGACCGCTCACTTACTTCATGCTCGCATTTCAGTTACACAATTGGGGATCTGAATTTCTTTTCTTTTTAAACCAGTCAACCTGAGTGATTTTGTGTGTGGCTGCTGAGATAGCCCACGTTTACTGTGTTGTAACAGACAGCAGACTCAGATGTGGAAAAGAAGCCTCTCTGGTCTGTTGAAATATTAAAGTTAATATGCACATTATGTATATTTTGCAGGGAACACAGTGGCAGGGCCCAATTACTCTACAACCTAAGCAAAGACTGAAATAATAGAAATGGCAACAGGCCAGTCAGAAGTGTGAAGATGGCTTATTGTACATACAGATCACACCAATATTGTACAGAAAGCTTGCATCTGCAAGGGATTCAGTTTTGTGTAAAAGCGTAGCTAAACTAGTCTGCTATATATAACATACACAAATATATATTTCACACCTGCACACTCCCTGCTAAACATGACAAGAATGTGGCTAAATGTGTTAGCTGAGGCTGTAGGCTTTTGAAAAAGGCTAAACCTGTGTGGGGGGGGGGGAGATCCCCTACCCAAACCATTTCTTAAAAATTCTCCAGAAATGCAAAGAAAACAGCATTTCTACCAATACAATGCAATGTCTCAGGGGTTTAGTAAGACTTTCACATGATGCCAAAATATATTTAATGTTTGTCTTAATGTTTTTGCTTTTGTTCATGATGTTTATAAAGTGAATAGTTTAATTAGGTTTATACAATAAAGTAATGGACTCTGCTTTTTTTTGGTAGTCTCATGAAAAACGTATTGTGTATAAAGTACTCGATATGTTCATAAAACCATTGGCTCATGAAATGCTTACATGTTACACCCAGCGCTATCAAGCTCCCCAGCTGTGCACTGCAGTGATACATCATTTCTACACCTTCCTACCCGTTTTATTAAATGCTTCACAAATTAGTTGTATTTTAAACTTCAACTATTTGTAGTTGATTGACCATGAAGATATTTTTGATTTTCCTTGAACATATTTCTAATAAGGGTAGCATATTTTATGTACACGTAAAAGGACTTGTCAAAGCAAGCAGGATGCTTAGTTTCTCTACAATTTTCAGTTATTTCTTCATAATTATCAGAAAAAATGCATAACATGGTAAAGCATAATGCCACTACATCGATCACTAAAGATCCACTAATAATAGCTGGAAACGGAACAGGTTGGGATATAAAACATTTAATATTTAGTATCTTCAACTGCTCGTGTGTTTGACATTTGTCTGGGCATGTTTCATTTCACTGGGATGTGAATAAATTCGAGTTCGCGGGGAGAACACAAGAGACAAATGCATGTGGCATTTGTGATCAATGATACAAGTTTTAATGTTTTTGCAGCTAACAGTGAAGCAGAAACCGGACAACTGTGAAACCTCCCCCCATCACATTTGGTGTCAATCACCTGAACATGTACGTGACAACCCAGTCTTTTGAAGAGATCACAAACTGTCCAGCTTTCCCAGCAAGCGTGTGGGGCCCCCCCAGCACTGAAACGGCGGTATTCCCTTTCAGAAATCAGATCACAATGGTGACCAGTAGGTATTGTCGAGCCAAACTTTGTGTGTTCCACCAATCGGCTGGTCTCTCCGTTACTGTTAAAGGGGCAAAAGCAGCACATTTCTGGGTCCACTTGTTCCTTCTCACCCCGTTCTGCCGGACTTCCCGTCAAATTCATTGAAAAAGCTTTTATCTAGAACTTTCAGATGGAGCAGAGTGAACTCCATCGCAGAAGACACCGAAACAGCTTTTACCAGTGGCTCCAAAACTAGCAGACCAGACTCCAATTCAGCAGGCCATGCGACCTTTGAGTAAAAGCAGCGAGTGTAGCTGGAGGAAAGAACAAAAGAAATCTAGGATGGGTTAATCGTGATGTCTAACAGCGTAGGAGTATCTGAGGGTTTATTATTCACTTTGTAGACCAAGATGTGTTTACACCGTTTTCTGCAAATTGTCCAAATAATCTCATCTTTCTATAGACCTGCTTGGAAATAGACTGTAGGTAACATTCATTTCCACGTCCACCCTGAGCTGAGCGTCCTTTTAAGGGTGCTAAGGCTGGACCTCCTCAGCTAGAGCCACTCGCATCACCGCCAGAGAGGGAGATGTCCGACAGCACTGAAGCAATAGCAAAGCAAAGCTCATTTTCTTCATTCACTTTTTTAAAAAAAACCCGGGGGGGGGGATACTTATGGAAAGTATCTCATTTTCAGTAATGTTGCAAATATCAGCGCCTGAATTCATTTTAAAACTTGAGTCCATCGGTGAGAAGATCTTAAGAGCCAAAATCAAATCAGTTGTTCCTGGTCAAAGCCATAAATGTTGTCTCAATTCACCCACGAACACATGACTCTCATTTAAAGGGTCAGGTCACCCAAATTATAAGAACCTATTTCTCACTTAACCATATTTAGCCAAGCAGTTAGTTTTGGTGTGATTTACCCACACTGCCGATCTCTCTGCCCCGATACAATCAAAAGTGAATGGGATTTCCTTTCTACTATTGAAAACTTCCACAAAAGAGGCAAATTTCAAATGAAAGTCTGAGAAGGTACGATGTGATAAATCGACCGGGCCGGTATATTGGCCAATATTAGCGTATTGCAGATATATGTGTATCGTGCTGCCATCACTTTGTTTGAGTGATCCTTTAAAAGTGCTGCACGTAGACCAGAACCTGTTAATCAAGAAGTATCAGACAGCATGAAAAGATTTTGCATTGGATCGTTTTCACTGAGATGAGTTACATCAAAGTGACCATCATAGCGTTAACATCTTAAAAACGTGTCATTGGTCGTTTCATGGTTCTTTTTCCCCTTTGGCTCATTATGATTCAAGACCAGCACCTTTGAAAGACAGTTCAGCTCTATAGTAAAACAACTGATGAGATTTTGAACAGAAACAGCCAGGATGATTGAGGCTGATGGTAAACCATTGTCCAGTTTTTTAAAAAAAATTTAAATTGTCTGGAACTTTGCTTCTATGTGATATCCGACAGGAAGGAGATCAGAGGAAAGGCCAGATGCACAGGTAAACAGGTCGGCAACACATGCATGCTCACTTGCACACACAAATATATAATATTGGTCCCCATTTTAGTGCCCTTAAGGGTATAATAGTTTATTTAGCACTTACAAGTACGGGTCCATCTACAGACATAACTGCAAGCTGGTGTAAGGCTGGTAATCATCAATGGAGCATTTGGGCACCCAGAGTTCTGTGTAAGCAGACACACATATATGGGAAAACACACCTTAAGGTGAATACATCAAGGAGGCCTCTGAGCCTCTGTACATGTAGCATCTTCCTCTTTTCACTCCTATCCATGCCCCTTGTGTTGCACTGTTTCCTTCAAGCTCATGGCCACCCAGTAAGCAGAAACAATAAACATCAACTTGTGCATATAAATTATTGGCATTTGAATTATTCTAGGTCAGCTGGAAAAAGAGATCAAATCAATTGAAAACAAGGCCTGTGAAGCCTGCTGTGTAACAATATACCCACTGGTTCAACACATTCCACAGTTTCCACCTCTCTCCACCAAACAGCCCATAACAGGAGTTTCTTAGGGTGCACTTTCATTTTTGGCAAAGAAAAAACAAAACAAGCCTTCAACTGAAACTTACGTGTACAATCTGCTGTATTATTCTTCTGTACAAGTGTCAAAAATAGCTGACATTTTCCCACCAAGTGATGATGTTGATGGACGTGGGGTGAGCCAGGCATGTTGCCGTGTGGGGTCCACATACTGTCATGTACGTAGCCCTGGAGAACATGGTTTTGATCTGTGATGAGTCGCATGGTTTTCAGAGCTACACTGGTTTGAATACAAAAGCAATAAATGTGCTCCAATTCCAAACTGAAAAGAAGAAGCAGAGTGAAACAAGAGAAGAACAGAGGTAATTGGTCATCCTTACAGGATGTTGGAGGGTTTTTTATTTTCTCTCTCCTCCCCCCCCACGATACCTCTTTCTCTTGGAGAAATGCAAGTCTGCTCTGTTGGGTGAATCTGCGTCCAGCTTGGGGTTTCATCTTGGTGGTTTGTTTGGGTGTCGATGAGGTTTGATAACGGTACCTTCTCTACTTTTTTTTTTATTCCACGACTAAGTGTGTGTAAGTCTGTGTGTGTACTGGCAGCTGTAGTGACTACAAAGCCAACTCACTTGCCGGTGATGCTTGAATTTACTGTATATTATTAGTTAAGTGTGTGCAACCGACGCATCACATTTGGGCATAATGGGTGTCCTCACCAGGCTAAAGCCCACGTGTCTTTTTCCCCCCACTTTCTTCCCTCAGAATCAGCCGAGACAGGGGCGTGTGGGGCCCAGGCTCTGAGCCAATAGGAAAGCTTGTACCACCTCCTGGGTCTGCTGGGGCGTAGTGTTGACGTCCTCCAGGGCATCTGCCACTGCAAACTGCCGGTCCCTCAGCCGGTTCCAGTTGGACAGTACATTGTGGTATTCAAACACCTTCTCGTAGTTTCCCACTGAGTTGTAGAGTTTGATCAGCCCTCTGTAGTCGTACTCCAGCCCACTGTAACCCTCTCCAAACAGCTTCTTACCTGTGAGGACGACACAGGAAACATTACATACCAAGTCAGTTTTTAAGAAAAAATGGCATTAAGCATTACATTAAAATTATGTCTTTGGTCTCTAGAAAGTTGATTTGAACATTTTTCACTATTCTCTGATGTTTAGAAGATCAAATTAGTTGGCTGGTATTCAATAATGAAAATAATCCTTCTATGCAGCCCTAAATCATTCTGTATGAATTAGCTAATCAGGCTGCTAATGTGAGTCAATTCATCAAACTTCAAGCATGCCCCAAGGACATAAAAACCTGGATGACATGCAATTTTATAATGTTAAACTCAGTCAAAACTCAAGTTATTGTACTTGGCCCTGAACACCTCCGAAACACATTATCTAAAGATATAGTTTCTCTAGGTGGCATTGCCCTGGCCTCCAGTGCCACCGTAAGGAATCTTGGAGTTATCTTTGATCAGGATATGTCCTTTAACTCACATATAAAACAAATTTCATGGACTGCTTTTTTTCACCTACGTAACGTTGTAAAAATTAGACACATCTTATCTCAGGAAGATGCAGAAACAGTTCCTGCATTTGTTACATCAAGGCTGGATTACTGTAACTCCCTATTATCAGGCAGCTCCAATAAGTCCCTTAAGACTCTCCAGCTGATTCAAAATGATGCAGCACGTTTACTGACAAGTGACTGACCTGAACTCTCCGCTGACGTATTTGTCTCGGTCTTTAAACAGGAGGATGGAGGTCTTGTAGATCTTGATGGCTCTGCTGTCTCCTGCAGAGGTGCTGGCGTGATAAACGTTAGCCTGAAAAACACAAACGCTGGTTATTTCCTGTTTGGACCCATCGTGCTGTTCACTTTGTAATTAACTCTGCACAACTTTCTCAGTAGAAAGTTCACCAAGTTCAGTATTTGTTACGTTAAACTCTAGAGTCCAAACTCCCAAAGACGGGAGGACGCAGTACCGTCACTTAGTAACGGAGACAACAGCTCAGCTCCTTGTGCCCCCCTACACCCACCGAAGCCATGCTGCACCGCTCCACCCGACTAAACGAGTTCTCAAATACAAAGAAAAGCCACATGGTTTGTGTTTGAGATGACACAGATGGCAACAGGCAGAATTTCATTGTGGATTATTATCAGCATGGTTTCAGACGGCCCACCCGTCGGGCTTCCTATGCTGCTGGGGGGGGCCTCAGAGCACCTGGCTGCACCTGAGAGGTGGCTGGGCAGAGGGCTCCACACCTTTATACTCTACTTCAGGTGTGCACACGTCACATGACCGACTCTTCATACCTCAACGCCACCTCTGATCAGTATAGATCAAAGTATTGATCAGCATAAATCAGTGTATTGACGAGTGAATTCTGACCTCCTTCCCTGTGCTGATGCAGCCGTTGATTTCACAGATGACTCCACGAGTCAACATCTTAAAGAGAATCATTCGAGTTCGAGGATCTAAAACCTGCAGAAGAACAACAACAATCAGCTGATTACAACAACAAATGTTTGGTTACTGATCGCTCAGTCTGCCAGATCAATGACTGTGCTTCATGTAAACTTTGTTGTTCACAGATTCATGATGTCATTTAAAGTTCTCACAGGAAACAGAATGCAGACTTTTCAAATTAATGTGCACTCAAACACACGTCAGTCTGGGGTTCAGCGACACTCCACCAGAAACCTGCATATTTATATTTTTTGATTAGATGATCAACAGAAGATTATTCAACAACAGTTTTGATAGAATAATATATAATGATATAATTGTGATGGACACTTGTCTGATATTTTATTGATTAAATGATCAATTAACCACCTGTCTGTATAAACATCATAAGAGAGTTCATCCTGCTGTTCACTTCCTGTCAGTACCTTTCTAAATAAAAGCATCTTCGTGTGTACGAGCAGCTCACCTGTTCGACTGTGGCTCGATCTGATTTGTCCTTCACTCTGTACCTGCAGAGAGCAGCCAATCACAGCGTTAGTCACATCAAACACATGACCTGTAAATAACAGTGAGGTGACATCAGACGTACGTGTCGGCTTCTTTCTGTTTCTGCATTGTCGTCACTTTATTGATCACTGAGTCGGCGTAATTCAGTTTATCTGAAATCAAAACAAACTGATCAGGACGAAATCAATAGGATCAATTATTGATCTTCAGTAGAAGCGTTACAAACTTCTCATTCTGTCAATAACTGATTCTCAAATTAAATGAACAGATTTCTGCTTGTTTGTATTATATTGATCTTTGTGTGTGTGTTACAGTGTGTGTTCGTGTGTGTGTGTGTGTTAAAGCGTGTATGTGTTACAGTGTGTGTGTGTGTGTGTGTGTTACAGCGTGTGTGTATTACAGCGCGCGTGTGTGTGTTCCAGTGTGTGTGTGTGTGTGTGTTACAGTGTGTGTGTGTGTGTTACAGTGTGTGTTACAGTGTGTGCGCGTGTGTTACAGTGTGTGTGTGTGTTACAGCGTGTGTGTGTTACAGTGTGTGTTACAGTGTGTGCGCGTGTGTTACAGTGTGTGTGTGTGTGTTACAGTGTGTGTGTGTGTGTGTGTGTGTGTGTGTTACAGCGTGTGTGTGTGTTACAGTGTGTGTGTTACAGTGTGTGTGTTACAGTGTGTGTTACAGTGTGTGCGTGTGTGTTACCCAGGTTGATCTTGTGTTCATATTTCCTCAAAGCTTTATCAGATGGAGTTGACGGCAGCATCTTATTGGATGGATTCTGTCTGTTGGACTGACCAATAAAAACAAACAGATGAAGTCAGCTGACTGATCAGACACAATCATTATAATAATTAATAATCAATCAGATTGATCAGTGTGTCTGACCTGACAGTTCAGACTGGTCCGGTTGTATCTTTTAGTCAGATCTCCTCCTGCTGAACGCCACACCCACTCTTCATCGTCATCATCTTCTTCATCTTCTTCATCATCTTCGTCATCCTCCTCCTGTCGGTCTGATGAAGGCTGCAGAGTAACATCACTCATCTGACTCTGTACAGCCAACAGGTCTGATTGGTTGCTGAAGACGAGAGAAAACCAAACACCGTCAGAAACATCCGACATGGCGTTCCAGTTTAACTGGCGATGTTTCCGTGCATGAGGCTCTGGTTGCCATGGCAATGGCATATGTAACTGTGATGATGCCTGTTCACAACAATGCAAACATCAGCTAAAGGTTTAGGTTCAGGTTATAAATGTGACGCTGAGTGAATTCGAGAGCTGTTGATGCTTTGATGCAGCCAGTAAGTGACAGTCGGTTCACTGTGGCGTTAGCTGACGTTAGCTGTGGCACAGACACAACATCTGTATCTACCATGGAACATGAATCAACCTGCGTTTTTGATCGTTTTATTTATTCCTATCATTCCGTTTTTCCTGCTGCGCATGCTGTATGAAATGTGTGTTTGAGTGGAAGGTAGTGTTTCCAAAGTCACTGTGATTAGACTCATCAGAAACCTCGTAGCTTGCAGAGCGACAACCTGTCCAGATGCCCGGGGACCAGCTGTCCTGCCTGTATTGCCATTGGACTACATTGGTGTTATTTCCATGTGGGGCCTGTGGTGAGGCAGCTCGGGGGCTGAACTGATGAGTCAACAGACCAGCGTTCGGTTGGAAGGCTGGTCTGCACCTTGGAAATGTTGCCTCCACGTCACACTGAACACGTGTGTTTGAATTCAGCCAACTTGATGGCTTGTTGTGTAGGACACTGCAGGAACACAACGACATGGATGAGTGACATGAACACGTGCAAATGTCTGTAATGGTTGGACGTCCTTCCACAGAGGCACTGTAGTAAAAACAACTACATTACTATCATCATTGTTGTCTTTCCTGCTGTCAGTCCACCGACCGTCCAACACGTTTGCATTGAATATTTGGGCAGCGTTGATCATGTACCATGTTGGCTGGATCTGGTTTCTAAAGATACAGTCTGTGTTGTACTGTAAAGCAGAACAGTGTGTGGCGACCACGTGTAATAACAACACACAGGTACACACAAGTACACACAGGTACACACAGGTACACACTGTACAGGTTCAAATGGTCAAGTCATGAATGAAAACAGGATCTTTACTTTAAATCAGTAAATAAACTTCATCTATAATATATATATGACTCAGTCTCACCTGTCCTCCTCTGCGTCATCAAACTGTCCAGCTACTGAGCTGACCGCCGACATGACGTCACACACCAAAAGAGATCCGAACCCGGACCTGAACCCGGACCTGAACCCGGTGCAAACCGATCCGAACCGAGTTAGAACAGTGTGATTCTCAGAAAGCAGCGCGTTCTTCTCACTACCGGGTCTGAACACGTGACTACGGCGACAGACGAGCGAACTGCAGTTTAGTTCAGTGCTGCCCCCTGCCGGAAAGTCAGAAACAACATGAATTTATATTGTTGTTGTTATTATTATTATTATTATTATTATTATTATTATTATATTAGTTATTATTGTTGTTATACTAATAAAGTCTGTTTGTTAAAAGCTGCTGCAGCCGGAAGCTTTTATGCTGAAAAGCCCTCGCAGGAAGCGTGTTGTAGTGGGTTAGCTCTGTTAGCCTCTGTTAGCTCCCTGCTCAGAGAACAGTGTTTTCTTGAAGATGTCTGGTGATCTGGATCGGACTCCTCGGTCCCTGCTGGTCTGTGATCGATCCAGTTTCCTGGATGAGAAGAACCGACTGAGTTCACAGGTGGAGCAGCTGCACTTCAACTACAAGGTAACACCGTTAGCATGTTAGCGTTAGCCGCGTTAGCAGGAAGAGGGAACGGCTTGTATCGTTAGCTTAGCCCTGAGCTAACTGTGACTCGTGTTAGCTAACAGGACCAGGATGAGTTAGCAGCTAACATGCTAACAGAAGAAAAAGAAAGAAAACTCAAGTTTACACGTGCTGGGCACCGGATTTCAAAATAAAAGTATGGATACAAAACTAATAAGATCCTCAGAGGTTCAGGCCAATACATTAAAATATATCATATAAAAATAGAAAGTATCCAAAAGCTTTTCAAGGCAAGTAGTATAAATACACACAGTATTTAAACTAACAGTACTGTCTCAAGTGAAGTGACACGTAGAGTAACATGAAACCATATACTATAACACAATAATATCTAATATTATATAACATGAATATAAATAAAACGTATAATATAAAATATCTAACAAAATATACTGCTATTGAGAGACCAGACAACATTTATGTCTTTATTGTTTTATTTAACATGAATAAACAGTAAAAGCACCAGATCTTACAAAGTCATGACGCCCACCCAGAGCCTGGTCCTGGTTCTGGTTCTGGTTCTGGTTCTGGTCGAGGTTTCTGCCTGTTAAAGGCAGTGTTTCCTTGCCACTGTCTCCTAGTGCTGCTCCTGGTGGAAATGTTGGGTCTGTACATATAGAGTTGGTCTAGACTTGCTCTATATTAACAAG